>CAOLHI010003110.1:0-201220 GCA_948474755.1 Ctenosaura bakeri
GGGAACTATAGGAACAATCCTGTTGTTAGTCTGAATTAGAACAGATCCATGGAATAAACATAATTTGCATAAACATTCATTGAATAAGTTGTTGTTGATTCAATGGGTTGGGACTAACAGAAGGTTTGGGGAAAAAACAACAACCCTCCAGTAACTTTTCCAAGCCATGCTAGAGATCTAGACAGGATGATAAGGATGGTGGTTTTTCTTTGAAACTTGGTGCACTTTGGAAATATCTTCAGATTTCTTTCATTTTGGTATAGTTCGACTGTATGTTGTTGTTGTTGTTGTTGTTTTTTGTTAATCAGTTATACCTGTTATTCTTTTTATGCCTAAGCCTGCAGCCTTAATAACATAATTTCTGGTATCTAGTTCTGTTAGTAAAAGTTGGGGAGGGGGAAAAATGCTGAAGAAAGTAAAATACTGAAGAATATAGGTAATAGGACTGGATTTAAGGTTAAGCTACACATTAAGGGAACATTAATTCCCAAGTGTTAAACCATTTTCCCTTCCCCAGTGGCATTTCCACAGAAAAACATGCTTTAGTAATCAGACTTTAAAATTACCATATTTGCTGGTGTATAAGACATACTGACATATAAGACTCACCCCATTTTCAAAAAGTATCTTTTTTTCAGGGGAAAATGTGTCTTATACACCAGCAAATACGGTAAGCCTTTATTTACCTTCTAATATCAATCACAAAAAGCACACTTAGGGCCTTTCTGCACTACACTGTTATAGTGCTATTATTCCAACATCCTGTGGAATTCTGGGGTTTGTAGTTTACCGGGGCCAAAGAGCTCTCTGGCTGAGAATTCTAAATGCCCCTCCCTAAACTGCAAAGCCCAGGATTCCATAGGAGGTTGAAAGTGGAATAATAGCGTTATAACAGTGTAGTGCGGAAATAGTCACTGTAAGTGCTAGATATGCAATTGTACTTTCCTGCAAACTACCCATTGACTGCAAAATGAATAGGTTGTTATGCTAGATACCTATTTCCTCTGATCCATTAGGAGTGTCCTTACAATCCCATGATCTTACATGGGTGTAGAAAATCATGTGTTGTGAGAAGCAAACACTTTTCACCACTTGAGGGAGCACTTCCACAAAAAAACTGCAAAACATTTAATCTAGTTTGACCCACTGAGGCAAGAGACAGCTGTGACCCCAAAGTTAAGGCACACCAGGGTCCTCTGTTGTGTACGGTACTTAACAATTCACTCAGCATCTGAAACAAATAATGTTAATTGCTCCAAGGGTGTGAATAAATAAACACTGACTCTTCTTGTTGCTATGGTTGTTGTTATGGTTGTTGTTATTGTGGGCCTTCAAGTCATTACCAACTTATGTCAACCGTGAGGCAAACCTTTCATTGGGAATTCTCAACAATGTTAGTACAGAAGTCTACCTTTGCTGTCCTCTGAGGTTGCGAGAGTGTGATTTCCCAAGGTCACTCATGCCCAAGCAGTTTCCCAGAGTCCCAGTCCAATGTTCAAACTACTGTACCACGCCAGCTCTAGCCACAGATTATACCATACAAAAGTATCATTTTATATAACAGGGCTTTTCAAGCTATCTGATGTGGCAGACCAGCAAACGTGGGGAGGGCTCCACTGTGCCAGGAACTGGCACCATATTTGTACCATTACTATTATGGCATAATATTACTGTTACAGTCAATGGCTTATGGAACAGCACTTGTCAAAATATCACCACTTTGAATAGCACTGCTATATGGATATATAGCTATTTGCCCTATTCAGGTGCTCATGAGAGCACAAACTGAACATATAAGCATAGCAGTGATTGTTCGAAGAGAGAGTCTCCTTTGTGCATGGAATCTCTCTACAGAATTGGGAGATCTACATTTCACTCTTGTGTGCAAAGCAAAAATAGAGACATATTCAATATAACTCCTAAAGAGCAGCTCAATATAGATACTGTGGTATAGTAGCTAAAGTATTATGGTACTGGATGGGAGCCTGGGAGACGTAGGCTCATATCATCACTGAGTAAAACAACAACAAAACAAACAGAAAACGAGTACGAAAAAAGTGGTTAGACTATTGCTATAGCACCTGCTAGGTCCAGGTACAAGCCACCAATCCATAACACTTGCTGAGTAAGTGTGGGCCATCCTACCTCCTTCCCCTGACTCTCTCTGAAAGCAAAAAAAATGAGTTGGAATGTCTCCTAGATCTCCTATAATTTTGAAGGTGGGAGAAAATGAAGGATGAGTTACCGATACATCTACTTTCAGTTCACCTGAAGGAGGTTGCTTTAGTCCCCTTGGGTTGTGTTTTGTGTGTTGGGGGGTGGTAGATATTACCATTTTGTTTAGAAATAATGAAGACAGTAGTTCAGCAGAGTGTTGGCAAGTCCTTCCAAGACAGAATCCTGAAACAGGTGAATCCATTGTCCTGCCCAGAAGCCTAGCTATGTAGACTCTGTATATTAGATAGATCTGCAGTCTGCATCCACGCACATTTTCCTATTAGTCCCATTGAATTCTATGGGGTTCTCTCCCAGAGGCAAGCATGGCAAGGTCTGTAGTCTCAAAAGGAAACATTACCTTCAGGTTGCTAATAACAAGAGATCTAAAACACCTAAAACCATCTGGTCCAACCTAGGCCCATAAAGGAAGGACTCCACTAATCTAACAGGGTAACTCTTATCATATCACACACTTATGTAGACCCTAGACTGGTGCTGAGTTACACAGATCAAAGGAAAGCACTTTGAAACACAGCTCAGCTCTTCCTGCAGATAAGACTACATGCACTTAGCTGCAATGTATTAAATACTTGCATCTAGATGCAGGATTCTAGCCACATGGTTCCTCTCTGATTCTCCTTACTTTAAGGCAGATGGCAATGGTTGCAAATGAAAGATGTCCAATTTAGAAATTCAAGTTTATTTACTTTGTTTGATTTTTTTTTTCTTATTAGAAATATGTTTACACCATTGCTCATGCAAACAAAAACCAAGGCAGGACAAACTCCCAAAGTGGATTACAAAATGCAGGTTCACTGGCCAATTCTTTTTCAAGCCCTGTGCCTTTAATGGACTCCATAATGGTGGGATGAAACCTTAACAAGATAAACACGCATGGAAATATATCTCCAGATGGAGGCATCTTGAATATCTTTCAGCTACCTCAAATTGTGTCCAAATGGTTCTTTATTTGTATTCTTTTCTCATAGCAATGGGGGTGGGGGCAATGCTCTATTGAGGTCAAAATGAAGTGGCTGTAAATAAAATACCAATTGCATTTCTGAGGAAACTGATGAGCCTCTGCTGATACAGCGGATGGCTAATGTGAGCTCCATCTGGGATCTGCATGAGTATAGGCTTCCCTTTCTCTTCCCCTCCCCAGCCCAAAACACTCTGTGTATTAAATATAACAGGTGCACAGACTTGGGTTGTTTTTCTTCCTTTACTCTGAAGGAAATCATAAACAAAATATATGGCTAGAGGATGGTTTCTGGGGTGCCCTGTGAGCAAACAGAGAGAAGGAAAAGGATCAATGAGCGATCAACAAGAGCAATAAATCAACATACTAAAAAGAGAGTTCAGTATACTGGCTGGGTCTCCCGAGCTCATTCCAAGGACAAGGCCTCTGTCAGTCAAGGCCTAGCATTAATGTCAAAGACAGCTGGAGCTGGCAGCTTGCAGCTTATGAGGAAATGATTGAGCTGTCTGTCAGTTGCTCGCGATCCACTAGAGGCCATTGTGGCATAAAGGAAAACTCACTTTAGAAGGCTGGGAGGGATCTTTCTCCTTCCTATCTTCCTGGTCAAAAGGCAACGGCAAATTACTGGGATCCAAGAGTTATTAAGGATAAAGGATTCCAATTGCAGCCAGTTTAGTCCTGCTGAAATAAAAAGGATTTTTGTGCCCTGGACCTAGTTCTAGTTCTCCCTGGAACTTAGATTCTACGATTATGATTCATCTTTATCCTGCCTTTCTCCCAATAATGGGACTCAAGGCAGCTAACAGCATATTTAAAACAATACAAATTAAAAACTATACAAAAACATGAATAAAAGTATAAACATAAGATTCAAAAGCAATTTATATCAATTTTATATCATTAAGATATTAGGAGTTAAAATGTTAAGATTAATTAGACTATACACAAAGCTTAAAAACAAGATGTGCGGCATTAAACGCCCAACTCTAGTCAGTTTGTAAAAGCCTGATGGCATAAAAATGTTTTGACTTTTTGATCAAAGGACAGCAAAGATGAGGGATCCTAACGGGAGATCCAAAGTCTGAGAGAACCTCCAAGAAGGCCCCTCTCTCTTGTACCCACCAAATAAAGCATGGAAAGGTACTGGGACAGAGAGAAGGGCTTCTCCAGACATTCTTAGAGCTTTAATGGGCTCATCAAAGGGGATATAGTCCTTCAAATACTTTAGGGTGAAAATCTTGAGAATACCTAAGAGTGAAAATCTGCCATGCTGATCCCTATTCTGTAGGAACAAAGCTTGGAAAGGGAGGTTTAGGGTATAACTCCCAGAATCTCACAACTAGCAACAGCCAGTTGTTTTGAAAGTTGTAGGCCAGGCCAGAGGCTGTCCATAAATCCATTGCATGAGGACAGAGAATCTGCTTTCAGTTTCATGGTTACTCCTGCAGCTGCTATCAGTTGTACAGGATCTCTCCTGGTGCAGAATCACTTTTGGGATTAGGATCTAGCACCTGGGTGGGTCCCATGCATCCCAGAGCAGCTTGAGGATGGGGAGAGCATTAAAATCATGAATGGATTCAGCATTCCCACATCAACAGATCTATCAACCACTGCTGGTTCAAATTACCAACAATAAAAAGTTTTTTAAAAAACAGTTAAGTACCTTAACATCTACACATCAAACAGAAAATCTTCACATATCATTCTTCCCATCACAATTCCTTTAGGTCAACAAGGAAAACCATTATGTCAACCTGTTGATTCCTACTTCATTTAGTGTAGCTAAAGCCAGGCTTAGGTTTCATAGCTTTCTGGACCTATGAATCTCAGGACCTGGCACCTCCTCTTCAGTCCTCAGGGCTCAAGTGTCTTAGGAAGAGAGCACCAACTTGAAAAGTGTATGTTTGTGTGTGTGTGTGTATTCCTCATTTGTTACTATGATTATGATTATGATTATCATATTTATTTACATCCCTACTTTTTCTCACTTCAGGACTCAAGGTGACTTAGCACAGATTTAAAAAAGTAGTTAAAGCAACTACTATAGTTGTTAGACATGGGCCCTTTTCGCACGCAGTTTCTGTTGCGAGAGGGCCCCTTAAGCGTCGCATGAATGGGAGCGTCGGTCCGTATGACGCACTCCCATTCATGCCACACTCACAAGCCTAAAGCGGGCCGCGCGCAAATTTTTTTTATTTTCGGCTGGGAGCTGAAAATACTGCACGGTCGCGCAATGCTCCCAGGGGCCTCGGGCACTTATCTGCCATGCCGTGTGTCGGACGAGCCGGGCCAGTCACGCTTCCTCCCCCAGTGCAGCCTACAGCTCCCAGACTGTGCTGCAGAAGGAAGGGGCGGGGCGCTAGCATGACGGTCACACGATCAGGAAGTGAGCTGTGGGACGAAGGAGCAAGGAAGCGGTAGAGTTCCTGCTGAGGCTTTTCACGCGAGACGCCCCCCCCCAGCCGCGCAAACAGGTAATGTGCGAAAAGGGCCATGGTGTTATTTATTTGGCATAATCTGTGTAACTGTGTTTGATGCTGGGCCTAGAAGATTCTACATGAAAGAAAAGCAGAGTAATTTGTTTTGGTCTTCTCTGCCTTTCCCACAGCAATGAAATGAATCTTGTATAGCATAGCTGTGTCAAGAGAATTAAGGGCCCTTTCATTCTACACAATTATAGAATGATGATTCCCCTTTAACTGCTATGGCAACCTCCTATGGGATCTTGGGATCTGCCATTTAAGGAGGGGTATTTAGATTTCTCAGCCAAAGAAAGCTAGTGTTTCATCAAACTAGATTCCCCAGCATTTTATAGGACATAGCCATGACAGTTAAAGTGCAGCCATAACACTATAATCGTATAGGGTGTAAGGGCTCTAGATCAGGACCACCCTCAGCATGGTAGGATGAAAGGGCAGGTCTCAGTGGCACCAACATGAGGGGTTGTTACCAGTAGCAAGGGTTTCTAGAAGGACCTTGACTCCATAGTAAAGGAGCACTTCACAAGGTCACACTGCTTCAGGGCTTTCCATACAGTGTGCCATGACCCATATAGGTGTGTCACCTACAATCTTGGAAATGTATGTTATTATTTATAAATCATACATTTTAAAAAATATATTAAAGGTTTTCATGACATACATTGTGTCCCCACACGTTTTATTATTACAGTGTGTCTGTATCTCTCATAAGGGGTTAATTTAACCTCCGGTTTGCTAATAAAACTGAATTACTGTGTCACGAAATGATGCATGTCTAAAAAATGTGTCACCAACACAAAAAGTTTAGAAAGTTCTGCACTGCTTGCTACCTTTAATGTATTGCATTGCATTGCATTGCATTGCATTGCTGTCAATATATGTGCTTGAAAGAGGCTGTTGCCTATTTTAAATATGATGAGGGAAGAGGACAAGTAGTTCACCATTTCTTTGTAAATTATGAAATTTCCTCAGAATCACATTGGAAATTCTGTTAGGCAGTATTATTGCTGTTGATGTCATTTCCACAGGATATAAGGTACTATGTTAAGGGTTACCAGCTTTTGAATTAAGTTCTGTAATTGCCTTGAAAAGCAGTTTACATAAAGCAACAAAGCATGCTGCCATTAATAGCTTCAGCTGCTGAATTAAAATGTCCCTAAGTGGGAAAGAGCAGGGCAGTATATTTCTGATGAGTTGGCAATCCTCTAAAATGTAAATTATAATATTTCTCTCTTTGTTATATTTAAGGCATTCACATTGTTTTTTTTCACAAAAGCTGCTGTTCTAAGTACACTCACCAGAAAGGAAGTCCCATCTGCAGCTGAGTATGACTTGCCCGAGGTCACCCAGTGGGTTTCCATGGCTATACAGGGATTCAAACTGGTCTTCCAGAGTCCTAGGCCCTTTTCACACACAGTTCCTGCTGCGAGAGGGACCCTTGAGCGTCGCGTGAATGGGAGCGTCGGTCCATACGACGCACTCCCATTCATGCGACACTCACAAGCCTAAAGCAGGCTGCGCGCAAATTTTTTTATTTTCGGCTGGGAGCCAAAAATACTGCGCGGTCGCGCAATGCTCCCAGGGCCCTTGCACACTTACCTGCCGTGCGGTGCGTCAGACAAGCCAGGCCGGTCGTGCTTCCTCCCCCAGCGCAGCCTACAGCTCCCAGGCTGCGCTGCGGAAGGAAGGTGCGGAGCGCTAGCGTGACGGTCGCACGACCAGGAAGCCAGCTGTGGGACAAAGGAGCAGGGAAGCAGCAGCGTTCCTGCAGAGGCTTTTCACGAGAGACGCCCCCCCCCAGCCGCGCAAACTGGTAACGTGCAGAAAGGGCCCAAGTCAAACCATTACATCACACTGATGGTAGCCATCTTTAAATATCTTTACCTGGAGCAATGTCATGTAGAAGATGGAGCAAGCTTGGGGGGGGGTTTCTGCTCCAGAGACATGAACCAATGGATTCAAATAACAAGAAAAAAGATTTAATCTAAGTGTTAAGAACTTTCTGATGGAGAGGGCTGTTCGACTCTGGAATGGATTTCTCATAAAGTAGTGGCCTCTCCTTCTTTGAAGGCCATTAGAGGTTAGATGACCATCCTTCTTAATGCAGAAGTTATATATTCCTACATGGCAAGGAATTGGACTACATGGCCCTTGATGTCTCTTCCAATCCTATGAGACTTTACACACATACCAATACTGACATGGGCTATGGAGTTCTTCCACAAAGATGAGCAATGTGTCTGACATCCTCCATTATGAAACCAATTTAGAGTGTCTTTCCTAAGAAGATCAATGATCCCAAAAAGGCCCAGATTGTTCAGTTGAATCATTTATATCCATCAGGGTTCTGTACTTTTTCAAATGCTGGTTTTGTTTGTTTGAATTGTTATTTGATACAAGCAGCTTTGAGAACCCAGCTGGGATACTTAAGTGGCATATACATTTTAAACTAAGAAAATATTATTGTAAGGAAATAAGAAATCTTGTAAGGGGAAAAAAACTTGTTGATACCTTGAAGAAAAGCACTAATTGGTTTGACCTCCAGAAGATAGATTTTTGGCTTTTTACTACTGACCTCAGAATAACAAGTAAAGCTGCTACTTAAAGCATTAGCCAAGTCAGAAGTGGGTTTTATTAAGGAGAGTGTAATTGATTGTGTTACACATGCTGAATGAAGTCTTATTTTACTGTTGATTTTAGACTTTAAGGACTTATTTAAATGTTGATTTTAGATTTCTGGATTGTAATCCCACCTCAACCCAGTCTTTGCAATAGCTAAGGGTGAAATAAAAATTTACTGAACTGAAAGAGACTAACAGAACCAAGAAAATAAAAACAAATGGAGCTAAGAAATTTAATGAAATTAGCCAATCACTCCTGATCTGAATATCCTGCCCACCTACCTTCAGACATTTTCAGAGCCTTGAAAATTTATTTTTTAATGACAACTCCGAGAATCCGCAACCGTCACTAGCCACGGTGGCCAGGGAGGTTATGTGAGTTGTAGTCCAAAATGCAGTTGTCTCTAGTGATTCTCGACCTCCTTCCCTACACAGTACTTCAGTACAGAAAAGTAACTCCTTTAGCTTTACACCTAGATGTTGAGGTTGTTTCTACACGTGTATGAACCTATTTAATGGTTCCTGTATTGCACACAAATGACTGCTAAGTTGTTTGCTTTAAAGTGATTTAGTTAATACTCTGGCTGCAAGAAAAAACCCCAGAAGGATATAATTTTGCAATAAATATTCAAACGGTTCCTGTCAAACGAATTCTTCTTTGACTAATGAGGCAAAAACCACACTGCCACAATTTTGTGCCAGTTCAGCAGCTTATATTCCGAACAAACAACATCTTGCTTCTTGAAAGTATGTACTTCCCTTTTTTTCTGCTTTTGGGGGGATAATCTCTTTTTGTGAGAAGGATTAATGTCTTTGTGTGGTATCAGGTGAAACTAACTTTTATGCCTCCTGCACCATAAAGCTGCTCAGAACAGCAGCATCTTGCAATTTGCCTGCTTGAATCAGAGTTCTTTAATATTGACATGAGAGAGGCTGAGTTTTTCTGCTGCTCTTGGAATTTACACAAGTTGGTGGGATTTTTCAGAATGACTCAACAAGTGGAAACAAATAAAAAACCACAGTGATATTTGTGTCTTCAATGCACTTGAAGTAACTGCGTTATGACCACAACTTCTCCTTAGTTTCCCGTTATTGCGATTGCACGTTGCCATCACTTCCTAAATAGATATTGTTTATTTAAGTTGTTGGTTACACAGGTTTTATTGAAAGTTTTTAAGGACTGGGCCTGTGGTGTGCCTGTGTCTGTGTGTGGTGAGAGACTGTCAGAAGAACAGACCAGGATCTTCATACCTGAGTGATGAAATGTGGGTTTTCTCCTCATTATTTCTTCATTATAAATATGAGTCTCCTTTCTAAGGAGATATTCCAGAACAATTTATGACAAAACCATACCAAAATATTCAGAACACTTAACATAAAAATACAGTAATAGTACTATAAGAATTTAGTGAGCGCTGCTTTGGGCAGACAGGCAGGATCTAAATTACATACATACATACATACATACATACATACATACATACAATGTTTAAATGTAGTCAAAACAAGCAAGAGGTCATTTATACATCCCTATATCTGCATGCATCCTGGGCTCACAACAAAGTACAAATACAATGTTTCATAAAGAGCTCACTCCAAAAATTATTTAATATTGAAAACAAAGTAACTAAGTACAGTTGGCCCTCTACAGTTGTGGGTTCAGCACTCATGGATTTGATTATTTGTGGGTTATTTTTTATTTATTTAGTTTAATTGTTTTAAAAAATTCTTACTCTATCTGCCTTGCTGCAGAAAACATATGTTCCATAGAGTCGCACTGGAGAATCCAGATGTTCCTAGAGAGAGCACTCCTCTAGGCAGAGCTAGATCCTCCAGTGTAACTCTGTGGCCCACATCTGCTGGATGTAGACCACAGAATTGTGCTGGAGGACTTAGAGATTCCTAGGGAAGTGTTCTCAGGTAAGAAAAATAGCATTCATGATTTTTATTTTTATTTTATTTTTATAAACATTTTTCCACTTTCATGGGGATCTTGCACTCCTAACCTTCACAAAAGTAGAGGGCTCACTTGTAGCTGTTGACATTACATCCAATTAAAATTAGCAAAATTAGCAAAATGTCCAACTCTATCAAATTTGGTTACCCAAGTTTGTAAAAAAAGAAAAGAAAAAGAAAAGCAGGTTGTGTTGAAAGCTTGGAAAAGATGGAGTTTTTAAAAAAAGTATGTTATGTTATGTTAAAGTTTCAAGAGCTGAAAAAATACTTACCATTTTTAATACAGGCTTTGAAAACAAACACTGAACTTTCATTTTTTGGAGGGATTTTTAAAAAATGTCTGAATGCTACAAGCTGCTCATGTGACACAAAACACACTCTCCTCCTGTCTGCTTTGTTGTTGCCTCAGAAACAACAGCAAAGCATGAGACAGCATCATGAGTCAGGGCATTATGAGCCAAACCCTGAACCATGTGATATTCCACTTCTGCCCTCAAGTGGGACCACACCCCGTAACTATAACAAAAACTTTAAAAGTTACAGTTATGCCACAAGAGGAGTGAAAGACTTCCTTGTTCAGTTGCAGCTGTGATTTAACTTACTTATGCCCTAGTTATGGGGAGAATCACTAATTACACATAACTACTCATCTGAAATGAGTTACTTGTAGCTTGTTCCATTAAAGCTCTAGGTGAGATCCAGAGAGAGGGTTCACATGTTCCTAAATAGCACTTGATGTAAAAACACAGAAATTGCTTCACTAACTCAGTCTTTGATAAATCAATCATTGGTCCATTTTCAATGCTGCCCCACAGGATTCTTACGAACAGAGGATGCCATGCTTAGAACATGTTCCTGATCATTTGCTAATCTAATGCCATCTCTTCTGAACACAGTAAATTTCAGAGATCTACCATATTTACCGGCGCATAAGATACATTTTTTCCTCCCCAAAATAGCCCTTAAAAATGGGGAGAAATCTTATCGCCGGGTGCTCACTGGAAGCCCTCCTTTCACCACCCCCACCTGCTGAGGCTAAATGCATATGGAAGGGAGGAGGTGAAAGGACAACTTTCATGAGGCTCCACCGCGTTGGCTTTACCCCGGACCCTCTCCTGCCTTTTCCAAGCATAAATAAAATGCCTTTAAAAAGCAGGAAAGGGTCTTGGGAAGGCCGGGGCTGGCACTGGCTCCACCCTCTGGACTCTTTCCTGTCTTTTCTAGCCATTTTCTTTAAGATTGGAAAAGGCAGGAAAGGGTCTTGGAGAGCCCAGTGCTCGCACCACCCCCCAGAGCCTTTCAAGCCTTTTCTAGGCATAAAAAAATGCCTAGAAAAAACAGAGACGGATCTGGGGAAGCCCCATGCTGGCGCTGTCTCTGCCCCTAGAGCCTTTCCTATTTTTTCTAGGCATTTTCTTTATGCTTAGAAAAGGCAGAAAAAGGTTTGGGGAAGCCCCGTGCTGGCACTGGCTCCATCCCTGGAGCCTCTCCTGTCTTTTCTAGGCATTTTTCTTATGCCTAGGAAAGGCAGGGGAGGGGCTGGGGGTAAAAGGAGCACTGCCTCAATGCTTCTCTCAACATCACCCCTCTTCTCTATCCATTTTGCCTCGATGGAGAAAACTCCCACCAAGGTGAAATGGAAGGGAATGAAAAGCCTCGCTGCCATAGTTAAAAAGTTTGTCCCCAAAAATAATCACTAAAACTGGGTTGCGTCTTATACTCCGGTCTGTCTTATACGCTGGCAAATACACTATTTTTTTCCCCTTGCATTCATCTAGGTCCTTTTTAAATGCTACTATCCTTCTAGAAAAGGTGGAGAAAATGTAGATCCCCTTAACACCATTCTTACACTCTGCAGGGGAGCTCACTCACTTTTTTAAAAAAATTCTCAGAATATATCCTGTGTACTCAGGAGAGGTATTGGGACAACAGCACCATGGTTTTTTTGGCTGGGTTGTTTTAACTGGTGTTACCCTGAAAATCTGGGGGTCCCAGAGGGACACCTCGATATGCTCCTAGTGATGGGGAAAGTAAGCTCAATGGAGCACAAGCAATAGCAATGCAAGAGGCAGGGTAACCTAGTGAGATCTTTTACCCAATTATTACAGGATCAGGCCCAGTCAGAAATCACACAAAAAGGTCCAATGAATGACTTTATTAAACAGTAGTAGCACTCATCAACGCAAACACTCACACACACACATCCAAGGGCTAAAGAGAAATAAAAAGTTCAAATAAGATAGAGGAATGGTTGAAGGATTCATAGTTTGGGTGATACTGCACCTTTTCCTGAAGTCCTTGGTCTGGAAAGCAGCAAAAGAAAAGGAACTCAGTGAAGAGACGCTGAGGGGATCATGCAGCTGTCGGGAGGAGGGAGCGGTCAGTTGGTATGACTGGGAGGTATCCAAAGAACTAGTCAAAAACAGGGACTATTTGTAGGAAAAATTTACCTTGAGAGCAAATCCTTTCCCGGGGAGAACAAAGGGGAAAGCAATGGAAAACTTCACACTGGCACCTTCTTTGATATTGGAAGATAACAAGGTGTTACCCAAATATCAGGATCTTCCGCCGCTTTGGGTTGCAGTGTGAGCTTATGTAGATGGAGCTTGCCTGATAAGAGTTTATTGCTTCCAGTGCCCAACTCTGTGGGAAAAACTCTTAATCCCTCCAAGCTGGCTCCTTAAAGGCTGAGGACCTTTTGTCCACTGTGGGTTGGCACAGCTTGAGTTCTCCTGTGGCTACGTGACTGGAGAGTTTACTGGCCTGAGCTGGTTCTTTCAATTGTACAACCATTGTTGCCTATGTGCCCATCCAGGTGACCTCTCTGGTGAGTTAGATTAATTTTATATCAAAGGTGTAGACCCCAGGACAGGGTTTACCAAAGGGGCAACACTGGGGGTTTCAAAACCAGCAGTGATTTCTGGTCAGTGGCAGTTGATGGCTCGATTGTCCACTCTGATCCACTACTCCACTGACATATGCAGTTTATTCCAAACTTTTAAAAAGCCATCCATGGTTCTTTAAAGTTCAAAATGGATTCATCACTCTACTGACATCTGAGCTACCAGCCACCACTACTATCAATTCATCTCCTGATTTGGAAGAAGGGCTCTCTTGAGCCTAAAACAGTGAGGATTACACAGCCAAATTGTCCCTAAACTGGGAGCTAGAGGGTGCAGGAGAGATTTTCAATTTGAAAATGTTTTACAATTAAGAAATTTGTGGTGGAGGCGTACGAATGAGGTCTGGTGAGGAACCTGTATAGCTCGCGGATGATGGGCAGTTGCCCCAGAATAACCCTTGAGAGGTTTGCCTTAGAGTCGCCATGAGTCAGAAACAACTTGAAGGAATACAGCAATACCAACGACAACTCTTTTAATGATTTGGAAGCTGCTTCTTTTTCACTTCCTGTTTTGTAAAAAAAAAAAGGCCTCTCTTGGGCCTAATGCAGCTGAGGGGCCAAAAAAATATCAAAAATGCCCCCATACCTCTTAGAGAACATTGGGAAACAATTGGAGGGATTCTTTTCAAAATTAAATTTAGATCTCCACAGGCCCCTTGGAGTGGCCTTAAGCCACATTTTGGGGCCCTTGGTCCAAAGAAATAGTTCAGATGAGTGAGAAGAAGCACTAGCATCATCTGCTACCTGTTCACTCAATTGCTTTGTCTTTTTCTTTCATGCTTGCTTGGCAACAGTAGGAATTGAACCCTAGATGCCAAGGGAGAATAAATAGAGTGATGAGGAGAGACGCCAGAATCCTATTGGTGTCTTATCCATGAATATGTTCACCTATGGTAGCCATTGTTGTCCAGTGTGGAATGACGGTACAGTGACCCCTCTTACTTTTGCAGGGGTTAGAGGCACAAGACCCAAAGTAGAAAAAAATCAAATCAAAATAAAATAAAAATCATGAACACTATTTTTCTTGCCCGAGACTCCCTTCTCTAGGAATCTCTAGGCGCAAATGGACCATAGAATTGCACTGGAAGACCTAGGGGTTCCTAGAGAGAATATATTTTTTCCATGGCAAGGGCAGATAAGGTAAGAATTTTTTTTACTGTCTAAATAAAATAAATAAATAAAAATAACCTGCAAATAATAAAATCCACAAGTGCAGAACCTGTGAGCATGGGCAGCCAACTGTATTCACTTCAAGGTGGCAGAAGTGGAGCAGCACAGGGTGCAAACAATTCTGTATATCATAAAATCATAGAATTGGAAGAGACCACGGGGCCATCGAGTCCAACCCCCTGCCATGCAGGAACACCCATCAAAGCATTCCCATCAGATGGCCATCCAGCCTCTACTTAAAAACCTCCAAAGAAGGAGACTCTAGTGGACACACTCCAAAGCAGCATATTCCATTGCTGGACAGCTCTGACCATCAGGAAGTTCTTCCTGTGGTTCAGGTGGAATCTCCTTTCCTGCAGCTGGAATCCATTGCTCTTTGTCCTCATCTCTGGAGCAGTGGAAAACAAGCCTGCTCTCTCCTCAACATGACATCCTTTCAACTATTTAAACCTGGCTGTTGTGTCCCCTCTTAACCTTCTCTTCTGCAAACTAAACATACCCAGCTCCCTAAGCCATTCCTCATAGGGCATGGCTTCCAGACTCTTCACCATTTTAGTCGCCCTCCTCTGGACACATTCCAGCTTGTCGATATCCTTCTTAAATTGAGGTGCCCAGAACTGGACACATTATTCCAAATGAAGGCTAACCAATGTAGAATACAGTGGTACCATTACCTCCTTTGATCTAGATACCTTACTCCTATTGATTCAACCAAGAATCACGTTGGCTTTCTTGGCTGCTGCACCACACTGCTAACTGATGTTCAGCTTGTGATCTACCAAGACTCCTAGATCCCTTTCACAGGTACTGCTATCCAGCCTCACGTCCCCCCTCCTATATTTGTGCATTCCATTTTTTTCTGCCTACGTGTAGGACCTTACATTTCTCTCTGTTGAAATTCATTTTGTTAGCTTTGGCCCAGCTTTCCAATCTGTCAAGGTCATTTTGAAATTTGATTCTGTCCTCGGACATATTAGCAACCCCTCCCAATTTGGTGTCATCTGCAAATTTGATCAGCATGCCCTCTACTCCTTCATCCAAGTCATTGATGAAGATGCTGAATAGCACTGGGCCCAGGACAGAACCCTGTGGCACCCCACTAGTCACTTCTCTCCAGAATGAAAAACAGCCATTGGTGAGCACCCTTTGGGTTCGGTCGGTCAACCAATTATCAATCCATTTAACAATAGCCCTGTCCAGCCCTCATTTTAGTAGCAAGTATCATATACTTTCAAGAAAGCTTGTGAAATTTACCTTTTTCAGAGTACAATTTTCAGAATCCCCAGGCAGCATGGCCATGTAATCATATATCCTTAGAGCAAAGCTGAGAAAAGTTACTTTTTCTTTTTTTTTACTACAACTTCCAGAATCCCAGCAGCATGGCCAGAGACCACATTGTTTGAGGATTGGGGGTTTGTAGCCCACAGTTCTTTCCCTGCTTCTGACTTATAGCAATAGTTGCTAATTACCCAGTTGTCCATTGCCCAGAGGGATCCACTTTGGTTTTTACAATCTCTCCCTCAACAGCTGCTAGTTGGGAGGGAGCTATTCCAGTACTGAACCCTATCCTAAAAGTAGCAGTTCTACAAAGACTGGGCACACTGAACATGCAGTGTTGGCTGACTGAGGGAATGGATGAAAAAGCATGAGCAATAGAAATGGAAGAGTGTATCCTCAAAGAGATCATGACTGGCAGACTGACATCCAGAATGGGAGCACTCTGCACAGTCACATTTTTTGCTACTATTTGTCAATAGAATTTAGAAGCTAGTTTCAAGCCCTGTTCACTCGTGACTCAACTTGCTTTCTTTAATATATGGGTTGGCCCTTTACTGTTGCTTTTCTCACATGGAAAACAATGCCCCTGAAGAGGAAAAGTTCCTGTTTGTATGGCAGCTCTGGACATGAATGAGAACTCTGGAAAATCAGGGATCACAATTGCCTTCATGGACTTGATAGGAACAGAGACCTCTCTTCTGGACTTGTCACTTTTCAAGTGAGGAAAATGGCCAATGGGGGCAGAAATAGGTGCTCCCTTGCTCCTGTGTTGAGGAAAGTGGGTTAAGCAGGGTTTAAATTAAATGTGGAATCTGTAATGCCTATTTCCAGTTTCAAATTCTTCCTTTGTTTTCCTTTTATGTCATTTTTAATCAGACTTTAGTTCCATATTGCTTTCATGAAACATCCTCTCAACAACTCATTACGGCAGTTCCAAGGGATTTGGGAAGGAAAGTCCTGAAGAACATCCTCTTCTCTAACCTGCTATTTCCTGCCATTTATCAAACTTCTATTTTTCAAAAACTTTGACTGTTCTTTTTGCTGGAGTGCCATATATCATGGCCCTACTGCTTTTGACCTTATTCATATAAGTACCATATTCCCTTTTGGAACAAATGGCAAAACACTACCAAGATGAGTTCATGCACAAGGCATGAATGACAGATAAGTATGAGGTCTGCTCAGGGCTGTGGCCTTTGGGCAATTGCGTAGGTAACTTCACAATAGTGATTTGAGGGGAAACGGCATGTTCACAGCACAAGTCAGAACAAGGAAAGGCAAAGCACAGCCCCTAGATACCACTTATGTGGTCCCTCAGACCTCTGACCATTCCTCCAAAGCCCCCAAACCTCCTCCCATTTAATAAAAAATCAGTGCAGTTTCCAGGCAATTTTGATTGATATTACACAGGAAAACAGAGGTTTGGGGCTTGCTGTGGGAGGGTAGCCCCCAGGGGATCCAGGAGAATTCAGCCCTGTACCCCAAGCTGTTGCCCATCTCTCCAGTAGAAGGACTTTTTAGTGCCTCTGTTGCTCAAGACAGCAAGAGATCATAGCACTTTGGCCTTAGGAAAAATAGGTGATATAATTAAATTGTACAAAAATGTCTATGCTATGGTGAAAATAGTTTGTTTCTCCCTCTCATAAAATTAGAAACTGGGGTCATCCAATGAAGTTGAATGGCGGGGAAATTCAGAACAGATAGAAGGAAGTACTTTTCACAGGCTGAAAAATTACACTATTCAATTCACTGTCAAAAGATGTGGAGTTCACCTGGATGGTTTTTGAAAGGGATTAGAATAATTCTTGAAAAGAATAATGGAATCATAGTCATAGAGTTGGAAGAAACCACAGGGGCCATCTAGTCCAACCTCCTGCCATGCAGAAACACACATCAGAGCACTCCCAACAGATGGCCATCCAGCCTCTACTTAAAAAACTCCAAAGAAGGAGACTCCACCACACACCAAGGCAGCATATTCCACTGCTGAATAGATCTGACCATCAGGAAGTTCTTTCCGAGGTTTAGGTGGAATCTCTCTTCCTATAGTTTGAATCTATTGCTCCTTGTCCTAGTGTCTAGAACAGCAGAAAACAAGCCTGCTCCCTCTTTGACATGACATCCCTTAAAATATTTAAACATGGCCATTGTGTCCCCTCTTAACTTCTGCAGACTAAACATACCCAGTTCCCTAAGCCGCTGCTCATAGGGCATTTTGGTCGCCCTCATCTGGACATGTTCCAGCTTGTCAATATCCTTCTTGAATTGAGGTGCCCAGAACTGGACACAGTATTCTAGATGAGGTGTAACCAAAGCAGAATAAAGTGATTCTATTACCTCCCTTGATCTAGACACCATACTCCTATTGATGCAACCAAGAATTGCATTGGCTTTCTTAGCTTCCGCATAACACTGCTGACATGATAAAGTGATCAATAATCATGATAGGCACATACTGATGGTCCTCAGTGACAGTTGCTGGGGTACACAAAAAGGAGAATGTTGCTCGGGAGGCCTTGATCCTCTGGGGACCAGACCATGAAGAAAAAAAACTATCTCCAACATGTAAAACAAACATTTTTATGTTTGCTTCACTGAAGACGCATACAGGTATGAAATGTAATTGGACTTATTTGACAAGCCTGGAAAAGCATTCCAGGAGCTAGTGCATATCACACTAACTTCTGTCATTTTGTAGACTCAGTGGAAAATCCAGTACCACTATCCAATGAACACACACAGACCAATGATTGGAGCAAAACAGGCCACAACTTAATGCTTACAGCTTTAAATTGGCTTAGCCCACTACATGGGTCTGGATCCAAGCACTGGATGGCCCACCTGTTGGCTGATGAACCACCTGCTTGCCAGTACCCAAGTATGATGACAGATATGAGATTCTACATGGGCAGATGCCACTGCATGGTTCCCCAAAACCTAAGAGTGGGGGAAGTTTGGACTCCCCCAAAACTGGATGTAACCTTTGTTGCCCACACTCCCGATGTCTCTTATGGATAATATCTTAATCTTATGACTCGCCTGTAATCCCCATCTCCTTCCCCCATAGATCTGGATCCCATGCCCAAACCACTATAGAAAATTGGAGGGGGCTGTTCTGTCTTCCACCAAACTTAATGCGGCTGCACCCAACACCATGTTTCATATTGCAATTCGTACAGCCACTATCCTGGACCTATTCTGATAGGTGCACCCTGTGTTGCCAATATAACTCATCTGTTCTAAAGGAGATGTTCTACTGATGAATCCATTTGCCTTCTTGTGATACAACAATATCTCTGATGGCCTTTGTAAATTTACACCATCCAATGTCCACTTTCTTAGGCTATTCTGTTTTCCTTCCAGCGGCACTGCTGCAATATGTCACAGAATTATAAAATCTTGGAGCTGGAAGGGACTGTGAGGTTCACCTAGTCTAACCTTCTGCCATGTAGAAACATGCAATTACAATACTCATGTCCAACCACACAATGTTTGTATCAAAGCAATATACCCGCAATTCAGGTAAATCCTGCTTAGCCTTCTTGAGCAGCCTCAGTCTCTGGTGGCCAACCCTGCTGGGGGACCATCAGCAAAAGCAAGTTCCTTAGCATCCCTCTCTTGCCCAGTCGAGTAATCTGGACATGGTCCTCATCCATTGCTGGATTTGTATTCGCTATCCCAGTAGACAATGCTACTGTTTCAAATCCACACTACCTTGTATTGCGTTCCTCAAACAAACAAACAAACAAACAGCAGATTATCAGATAGGAAATGTCCAATGTCAAATGAGTATAAGTCTTTAAAACCATGGAGTTCCACCTCCCTTTAATGTCACTGTCCAGTTTCATCAGAGGACCAGTGGAGAAGCAGTGGATGGCAGCAGCAGTAGAAGTAGTGGCAGAGGTGGTGACAGTGAAGGACCAGGCAGTTATGCAGCAGTCAAAGGATTTAGCAGTCACAAAAGTGGCAGCAAGGAGTGGCACGGGACAAAGGTCCAAAGTAAAGGCTCCTGCTTTGCCACAGCAGTCCTTGTAAGCACTTATAGTGCTAAGAACAGTCCTTTTAAGGACTTAACCATCAGCACTACAGCCCTTATAAAGGCTGGAATGGGTACTTTAGCCCAGGTGAGGACTTTGGTTCTGGGAATCTGCACCATTCTTTGCAAGCACTCATAACAATAGCACAGCCCTCATGAGGGCATATCCTCTGGGAATTGCAATGAGGTTTAGAGTAGCAGACCCCTTGTAAGGATTTTGTCACTGGGAACTGCTACACCCCTTCTAAGGACTTTTTTTTTTCCTTTTCTCCTTTTGCTTTTTGAAGCATGTGAAGAGCTTGGGAGTGAAATTGCTGTGTTTTGCAGCAGTTTTGAGTGAGGAAAGCAATGATTGAAAAATAACCCTAAAAAAATTAAACTTGAAGGCTCAGAGAGTTGGGGGTGCTTCAGTGGTAATTCAAGAGCTGCATTTTGGTATCATTAAATCACCTATTATTTATTGTCTGAAGCTGAATTCCAACAATTCCTCTTGTGAAGTCTTTCTTTTCATAAGCATAATTATGCCTGTGATGGTGAGGGAAGCAATTTCTTCTCCTCCTACAGGTGTACAATGGTATATGCAAACTCCCAGGTATGGCTGTGTCCCCTTTGGCTTCACCTCAGAGCAGTCTGGCTGTCCTGTTCCATCTGAGGAGGAGGAGAGGCAGCTGTCTCCCCTGAAAAAAGGGCAGAAGCTGCTTCTTCAGTCCTGAGTGCAAAAGGGCTGCCAGACAGCTCCCAGTTGGGCCCCCATGACCACTAAGTGTCTGGGGACAATGAAGATCCACCTGAGAGTCTCCAGCTGCTTTTGCATCCCTGGGTATAAATGCATTGCACAAGGAAGTACCAGATACCTCTCTCTGCAACTGCCTCAAAAGTACTTAGGCCGGTGTAACCCAGTATTATGCTGGTAAAACACTTGCAGGATTCTGCCCTACGTGTCCTGTGATGATCACTGAAATTTACCAGGATTAATAAAATTTTTAAAAAGTCTGCTAACAGTGCTTCTTTCTAACCCTTGTTATGTAGGCACACTAGTAATTTATAAATACATTAGGCTAAAGAGATAACTAATAAGCAAATAAGAATTTAGGTTGTTCTCTTTCCTCATTAGGTTTCCCAGATCTCAAGGGCAGGAATCTCAGGATGAGAGCATTGCCTTAAAAATGTATTCATAGCGTGCCCATTGTACATGCTGTGCATCTGTTCCAGGAGCCCCCACATAAAACAAAAAACAGGAGTGCTGCATCCCATTGTAGTCAATGGGCACAATGTGCATGCCCCTGTGCCCATGCAGATATGCACCTATTGCATCCTTTGACTATGATGGGGGCAACATGTCATACAACCTTGCATTCATTTGTGTGGAGGTCACACCAGAAGAGAGCACGCTGCATATATATTTTTCTCAGATGGATTTTTTAAAATTTGAATGGCATACTCTATCCAGTTCTGCAGTATTCTGCTTAATAACATGGGCTGCCCCTCGTGACATCACTTCTGTAATACTACCAGAACATCACAAATTGGTCATTCCTATGTGTCAGGTTCGGGCCCTGAACTCTCAGGGTCTGAGATGCTTTGATGCTTTGATAGTGTATTCCTACATGGCAGGAGGGTGGACTTCTGTTCCAACTCTATGATTCTGTGATTCTATGATAGTCCTGAGCTTGATGATGACAGTTATGGTTTGCTCTTTGGTTTTTAAAACCATGTCCCCATCCTTTCTCTGTATTCTCAGATGTAATTTCAAGCTTAAAATTTAGAGTAAATCATGCAAAAAGTAAACAGGTAATTCAAAGAACATGATAAAATAACTGCAACCCACAAAATTCAGCTCGGTATCCTCCACAGAGAACCAGTGTAACAGCCATGATAGTCTTTATTACTCCACTAAAAAGCATCCAACTTTTGTACAAATCCAAGGAAACAATACATATTGTTTCCATTTCAAATGTGTATCTTGGGGCCATTTCACACATTATGCAAAAAAAAAGAAAAGCAAAAACGCTGAAATTTGATACCAAATGCAGTTGTAGTTTCCTGACAAGTATACCTGCCTCAAATGCATGTTTGTGGTATTCACACTTTAAAATTTTTATACGCTTAGAACAGCTCCAGTTTGTATTTGGAAATGTAATGTATAAAGTTGCCTAAAGTCTTGGGAGATTAGATTTCTTTTATCTTACCTTTTCTCTATAGCAAAGCAGTTACTGGCAACATATACATAACAAGCTCTTGAGAAAACAATATTGCCGCCTTATACAGAGCTGGCTGATATGCTGTGATATACATAAGCATTCTGAAACAGATACTTTTTTTCCCATGCTCATAAAACTCTGACCCTAAGTGGACTTACTAGCTGTCAATTTTTATCTACCTGATGGCTTTTAAACACATCCAGTACAAAATTGCTGTACAGAAAAGCTCCCTAATAAATTCCATAGCGCCACAATTTGGCCTGAAAGAGCTCTCATCTAGGGAGCAAATGCTGAAATGAATGCTGATGGTCGAAGCAGAATGGAATGTAGAAGAGAGAGATGCATTGCACAGATAGAGCCTCTTGGGGGTATCCAAGTTGTCAAAACTGATCTTCTTTTCTCCACTTCCTGGATAAAAAAAGAGGTTTTGGATGTCATTACACTGAATGCAAAATGAGTCATAAGATGTCCAGTTTTCTCTGCAATACTGTGAAACTCCCAGTGCTAATTAGGTTGCCTTTCCTTTATTAACTGATCATATGGAGTGTGCGTTTGTGTTTGACATGTATGTAACAGAGCTTTGGAAAATCACTTTTTTGGGCTATAACTCCCACAATGCTCCATTGTTTAGCCTTTGCAATCCTGCTGCAAGATGTGATTTGATCAACAAGATTAAGTCTCCCACACACAGCAACATGGCCCCATAATTGCTTTTTTTGGACTATAGTTCCTAGAATCCCACAGGCAGCATACACCTGGCCGTACTTTCTTGTGGATTCTGGGAGATGTAGTCTAAAAAGTAACTTTTCAAAGCTTTGATACATTCATACACACACACTATATAATCAATTGCTAAAGAAAAGGCTACCTATGTCTTAACTAACTCAGTGTTCCTCATACTATTGCAAAGAAAGCTAGAGATCCTATATCAGTGCTGCATTCAGTGCACTGACATTCATATTTTGACAGATAAATAGATACACAGACAGACTGATGCCTGATATATTTAAATCAGTCATTATTTTTTGCCTAATAAAAGAGGAGATGCTGGATGGAAAAAGACTTTAGGAAGTACTGTTTACCAAAGAAGAAAGATTTATAACTGCACATTCACCTTTCTTCACCCCCTCAAAAAAAGTAAATCTTGATAGATCTCTCTTGAACAAAGCAGATTTTTTTAAAAAAAATAATAAAAGTCAAGAATAATTTCTTCATCTCTGTATTTTCAATTATCGTTTGAACCAAAACGAATCACCAGCCCTGTAATTTTTTTTCTTCAAGTTGGAAACAGTTTTACTTCCTTTTTCCCCCCTGGACACATAATTTTGATTTATAAACATGGCAACTCAGGGCAAAAGGAAGTTTTAAGCACAGTATATTCTTCTACCAGGGCTCTCCCCACCCATACTTTGCAGGTGGAAAAAATGTTGTCAGTTGTCACAATCCACCAGATGCTACTTCTAATTAACCCCATTCATTTAAGGAGAGTGTTAGAATCTAAAGCCAGCTTCACTAACCAATAAAGATTGTTGAACATTTAAATGTCCTAAGTCTACTGTATCCATTTTTATTTCACTTTTTTAAAAAATAAGAATAATAATGGATTGTCTTGAAGTTTAATTCACTCAAGCTTGAGGGTTCATCTTTCACTAAAGGTCTCACATTATGCATTTAGTTATGGTTTCCTCCATTTGAAATGCACTTTTTAACTGGGATCAAACTGTCTTCCAGTTCTAATGTCTTATAAATCTCCAACCTGGTATTATTTATAGTTTAGCTACTGCATGCTTACTTTATGCAAGCTAAATGAATAAATCAGTTTTCCACATCTCCCTGTTCTCTCTTTCTGATGGTTTGATTTGGTGTCTCTCCAAAAGATCCATGATTATAAAACCATATCATGTCCAGACACCCATTTGAGAAATAAGCAATGGAGCAAACTTCTAACTTCTTTGGGATATTTATTTCACACTGCATACTTAAGCACTTGGCTATGCGTAGTTCAGAGTACTCTTTTTCTAACACAGAAAGCAAATCCAAAGAATCACTAATGAGGAAAAAAAATCTGTTTTTTTTCCCCTTCCGCACAGCATCATCTGCTTTAACCTGTCTTGGGCTTTTAAGCATGGTTACTCTGTGAAGATTTTTTTTAAATTAAAACAATCAGTTTTAATTTTTTATAAATTTCCCTATTAGCTTCATTTAAAAAATAAATAAATGCTAGAGGCACCTCAGCTCAGGACATGGTTTGCTTACAGAAATCCCCATTGATTGTACATAGCTTGCAACTGTGGCCATTTCCGCACTAGGTGGTTATAGTGCTATTATTCTACTTTCAACATCCTAAGGAGTCCTGGGGTTTGCAGTTTAGTGAGGGGCCTCAAACTGTAAACCCCAGGATTCCATAGGATGTTGAAAGTGGAATAATAGCACAATAACAGTTTACTTGGACAGCCAGCATAGCGTAGTGGTTTGAGTATTTGGAATACAACTCCAGGGTTTGATGCCCTGCTTAGCCCCTGGGCAAGTCACACTCTCTTAACCTCATAGGAAGGCAAAGCCAAACCCCTTCTGAACAAATCTTGCCGAGAAAACCCCATGATAGGGTTGCCATAAATTGGAAACAACTTGCAGACAGACAACAGCTGTTTCAGCTTGGGTAAGGCAGTGATGCCTACATTTTTGCTGTCCCAACTTTCTCAGCTGAAAATGTCCCAGTTTCCCATCAGTGGCTCCTTTCATTTGCAGGAGTTGTTGGACTTCTCTCTGAGGCTGTGCAGTCCAGAGCAAAGACAATTCAAGGAGTCCTGAAATTACTTTGTACTCGATTAACTCAGCAAGAGGCAGTCTATACTGAAGAGAGGAGTAGAGGAAGGGCAGAGTCTTGTCCTTCCTACTTAGAAGCAGAAACTGCACTTGCAGCCATTTTGGAACAGAACAGCCTGTATTATGTGATCATTCTTTGCTTGGTGGGTAGAATTGCCAGAGTGAAAACTGGATTTGGCACCTATCCTTTTAATGATTATGTAGAAGATCTTAGTGCTGCTTTTGTTGCACTTCTCTGAGTCTCATATCCATTTTCTTCCTGTCCTCACTTTGCACTGAGTGGTGAGACCTTGTTTTTTCTTGGGAACATAGGAAGCTCTCTTAAATTGAGACCAGTCATTAGTTCTTCTAGCTCAGAATTCCCAACTCTGAGTGGCAGCGATTGTCAAGGGGCTCAGGAAACATTATTTCCTAGCCATGCTTGGAGATTCCTAGTATTTCCTGGTGGCCTTCCATCCAAGTAGTAAACTGGTCCAACCCTGCTTAGCTTCCAAAACGTGACAACATTGAGTGTGTTGAAGGTAGTATGGTGATTGCTGCACTGAAATCTACAGTTCCTTTTACATAGTTTTCCTACTTTACAGATTTGTGGATTTGATTTGCCCAATTTACATAGCATTATACCATATAACAATTTTACTCTCTGATTTATAGCTGTAGCCTGGAATTGGTAAATTGTTCAAAAATGAAATGAAACTAAATTCTGCCCCAGCTGGCTAAAATGGGCTCAAAAAGAAGAAGCAACCCAACCTTGGTTTTAATACACTGGGATAACAACCAGATGTTTAAATGCTAAACCCTGAACTTAGATGGACAACTCTATCCATTTTGGTTTCTCCTACTTTAAGATTTTTTAAAAACTTAAAATTCTTTCCATCCTGCATATGAAGAGATGTGCAAATTTTTATAAATTCTTATGAAAAATTAACTGAAATAAAACCGCTGACTTTGGTAACAAAAAGAAGCTTGGTCACAGTTTGAAAGATTCTGTAAAAAAATCAGGATGATATAACAGGCACTAAATATTAATCTCTTGAAGTGATTATTGAAGTTTTAAAATACAGAATATGAATTTACCTTTCTCTTGCAAAGGACACATCCTTAACTTTCTGTTACAGAGAGGAACAGGCAATAAAACTGTCCTGACTTTGGGGAGATTGGTCCTTAAATGGATTTCTTGATTAAGAAAATAATAGATATGATTCATTGTTTTACAGCATAGTCCTATACAGGTATATTCAAAAGTAAACCCCAGTCTGTTCAATGAGTCCTTTCCCCAGATAGCTTACATATAGACAGCTTACAACTGTTGCAATCTTATGCAGTCAGCTCTCCATATTTGCTAGGGTTGGGGTACAGGACCCCCACAAAAGTGGAAAAATCACAAATATCAAAAGTCATTTCCACACTACACTGTTATAGTGCTATTATTCCACTTTTAACATCCTGTGGAATTCTGAGGTTTGTAGTTTACTGAGGCCAAAGAGCTCTCTGGCTGAGAATTCTAAATGCCCCTTCCTAAACTACAAACTCCAGAATTCTACAAGATATTAAAAGTGTAACAGTGTAGTGTTCAAATGGCCAAAGTGTGTGTGTGTGTGCCTGTGGGAAGGGGGCTGAGGCATGATGGGGAGAACAGGCACCCAGAGTCCAAACCAGGGAAAGGAGAGAGAATGGGGTGGGTCGGAATGGTGCCCTATATTTCCTCTCACTCACACCCATCACCTCCCTTGAGTGTGAGGGGCATCAGAAGAGGGTTTGCGATGCTGAGAAATCAGGCTGTGATCCATCCCTACCTGGCCAGACAGCTGTTGGTCAAGGAGGAGGAGGACCACAGGCAGGCTTTTAAAGGGCTGCATGCCCTGATCAGAGTTGCCAAGAGGGAAGGTTCCCCTGGGAAAAAAAGTGCCTGGAGGGCAGGGGTTGGAGAAACTCACAAATAATCAAATCTGTGAAAGTCAAACCAGCAAATGCGGACGGCAGACTGTACATACATTATACTGCGAATAAACTCCATTAAACTCAGAGGCAGTTACTTTTCAGTAGGTGCACATTGAACTTAAGTAGATAGACATAGGACATGCACAGAAAAAATGAATTCTTCTGCACTTAACGAAGAATAATGAAAACTGAGTGGGAGAGAAAAATGTTCAAAATATACACTGTCTGCAACTTCAGTGAATATTACAAGTGTGGCAAAACAACAAGGAAGTATAGATATAAATAGTACAGAATTTAAAGCGGCAGATGTTCTCTCTGAGGAGCATAAATTAAAACAGGAACCACTAATAGAGAATGCTCCCTAGATTGCTGCAGGAAAAAATATATCTTTATTAGTTCTAATAATGCTACCCACATATGGCAGTAATATGGGGAAAATAAGAAAAGGTCAGAAACCTTTACATTTCTGGATATATACATACCTAAAATAGAAATGTTGTCAGTACTGACCAACTTTTAGAAAATCATCTGCACACGAGTACATATTAACAAACTCTCACATGGTTTCCAGCATCTAAAGGATTGTTTATTATTCTGCAAGAGGTCTTGAACAAACATATTTTAATGGGACTAGAATCTAGTGTTGCTAGGTTTTCAAAACAGAAATAATGGACAGTTGAAATTCATGATATGCTATTAATATGTTTGCACTGAGTCTTTGGTTCCTCTAATGGGATTGCCATATCTAAATACATCAGGCTTAGGGATTCTTTAAGATGCTTCTGGACCTTTTTGTGTGTATGTCTTTGTATCTAAAAAATAAAGTTATGCTCAATATTTAACGGTCTGGTTTTCAAACTGATATGAGATACAAAATTGCTTTTTCTAAGAATAATCTTGGTAGGAATATTCACTATTTTAAATTCATTAGCATTTCCAGAAGTACCTTGCAAGATGTGGTCATCTTGGGGAGCTGCAAGGGTATAGCTTGTGCTTTAGAGTGGGGATGGACAACCATGGTTCTTCATATATTTTAAATTGCAGCTTCTATGAACCCTAGCTATCATAGAAGAGATCATGGGAGTTTCAGCACAATAGCAATTGGAGGGCCATGGTTGCCGCTTTAGGTCTAACATTCTACTTTATTTCCACAGACTCAACATGTACATTTGGAGATCTGCAGATGTTCCAAAGAAGTCACAAGTCTACTGTACCCATTTCTCCAAAGGAGATGAAGAGTACAAAGTTTCCCCAGAACTTACTCATCTTAGGGAAATGGGGCATATTCAACAATATAAAGCAGTTCTTTAGATGTACCTAAACTGTCGTTGTAGGCAAATAAAAGACTGAATCCACTCAGCCAATGAGACATGATATGGAGAACATCTTCATTCCTTCTTCTCTGCACATATTGTGTCTGTGAATTCAGATCCAGCTGAATTATCCAGGGTGGTAAGGGGTCTAATTCAGGCACCTTCCCCCCAAAATCCAATTCTAAAGCCTTCAGCAGTTCACTGTGATGCCTTTAAGGATCATTTCACAGATAATTTTTTTCAGATAAAAGTCATCTTAGATACTATTTTTATAGCAGAAAATGACAGTGGGCTGTCCAGGAACTCTGTAAGCAGGATTACGCTGGATCAGTTTCAGCTGGTGAATACTGCAGATGTGGACAAGCTACTAGGGCCATTTCTGCACCGGGCTAGTAAAACAGTGCAGAGCTACCTCCAATGGAGGTCTTCTGCATCGTAGAGTGGACTGGGGCGGACTACTTTTTGTAGTTCCATACCTCAGTCCAGTTCGGAGCGACCGGAATGGTCACGCAGCGTGCTTTTAAAAAACCTCTTTTTAGAGGTTTTTAAAAAGCATGGAGCGCGCGACTCCATGTCGCTCCGTCCCTGTGCTCCGGAGCAGATTTGCAGGCTCATGCAAGTGTGTGCCTGCAGATCTTCCGAGGGCGGACTTTCGGCTGGCGAGCTTCCCTGGTTGGTGGAGAGCCTCCACCAACCAGAAGCCGCCGTTTTGGACGCCGGAGCAGCGCGGACTCACCCAGACGCTCAGGAAATCTGGTGAGTCCCGTTTTCGTGTGGCTCCTTCCCCACGTCTGGAAAGGGCCTAGGACAAGTAAAGAAAACAACTTGTCCTCTTGATCCCTCTCCTTCCTGGCTGATCGTCCAGGGAGAAAATGTAGTTAAATCTCAGCTGCAACATATTATTAATGCATCTCTCAGGGAGGGCAGTTGACTGTCTTCTTTGAAAGAAATGGTAATACAACTGCCTTCTAAAAAGAGTCTTCCCTAGACCCCCTGAACTTTAACAACTATATGTCAGTATCAAATCTCCCTTTTCTGGACAAGGTGATCCAAAGGGCAATTACCTCACAACTCTAGGCAGTCTTGGAGGATACATACTATATAGACCCATTTCAAACAAGCTTCAGAGCAAGATATGGAGCTGAGACTGCTATGGTCATCTTAGGGAATGTTCTTTGCCTGAGGATTGATGGGGAAGTGTGTCACTGCTGGTACTTTTGAACCTTTTAGCAGCATTCAATATCATTGATCATGGTATCCTTCTGAAATGCCTGTGTAGTTTGGGAATTGGAAGCACTGTGCTTCAATGGTCCCAGTCTTATCTCTCAGGTAGATTCCTGACAGAGGTGTTTGGGGGCAGTTGCTCCTCAGAAAAAGAGCTGTTACATGGTATACCAGAAGGTGCTGTTCTATTCCCAATGTTGTTCAACAGCTACGTGAAACTGTTGGGAGAGATTATTTGGAGACGTAGGTCAGGGTACTATCAGTATGCTGATGACACTCAAATATATTTCTCCATGATTTCAAAAGAGACCTCAGCTAAAGATAGTGTATCTCCTCTGAATAAATGTCTGGATCAGATAATGGGCTGGATAAGGGAAAACAGATTGAAGCTGAATTCAGATAAGATGAAGGTACCTACTGTCAAGGGACTTCACATGGCTTGGAAGTGTATCAACCAATTCTGGATGAGGTTACACTCCCCCTGAAAGACTGTGTTCACAGCCTGGGAGTGCTCCTGGATCTGTCCCTCAAAATGACAGCCCAGATAGATGTGACAGCCAAGAGTATCTATTATCAGCTTCAGCTGTTATGCCAGCTGTGCCCCTTCTAGAGCTGGAGAACCTAAAGATGGTAGTGCACACAGTGATAATATCAAGACTGGATTTCTACAGTGAGCTATACATTGGGCTACCTCTGTACCAAGTTCAGAAACTTCTGTCCGTTAGGCCATTTCTGCACCACAGTGTTATTATTCCACTTTCAACATCCTATGGAATCCTATGGTTTGTAGTTTACTGAGGATTCTAAAATGCTCCCCGCTAAATTGCGAAGTCCAGGATTCCATAGGATGTTGAAAGTGGAATAATAGCACTGTAACAGTATAATGTGGAAATGGCCTTTGTTTCCAGGCAAAGTATAAGGTGTTGGTCACCTTCTCCCACATAATCTGCTCCATACACTCAGGTCCTCTGGGGAATATTTAACTAGGACTAGGCTGGCAACCGTCACCCAGAGGAATTTTTCTTCAACCACCCTTAGGCTGTGGAACAACCTGCTGGGAAGGGATTCAACAGCTGAATATATTGTCTGAATTTAAAATAGCATTAAAGCCCAGTCTCTTCTGACAGGCTTATCCAGATGATTTTTAAATTATGTGCTTTACATTATGAATTTTAAAGTATGGTGTGATTGTTTTAAACTGGTTTTATGTGTTTTTAACTGGTTTATGTGTCATTAACTGATGTTATGTGTTGTATTTTAATCTGCTGTTTTGTACTGCCTTGATCCATAGGGAGAGGCAGGTAAAAAATAAATATGACAATTATGATGGTGATGATGATGGTGATGATGATGATGATGGTGATGAGCGGAGTAGACCATGGTCAAGTGGACTTCAGGGTAGCAGAATTTACTTTTCTTTTTGTTTCTTTCTTTTTTAAAATAAAACCTTGTGAGTCATTCCGCACAAAAGCCTATTTAGGGTATCTTCAGCTTAGCAGTATAATTTATGATGTGGAGAATCATTTTCTTCCAGTTGTTATTTTTTTTAAAAAAGAGGAGGCATCTTATTTCCTCACTAACCTACTGCAGATTCCCAAAGATCAACCCATAGATCACCATATACCTTCCATCCATTCAGAAGAAGACCCATTGAAACATGAAATAGGGCTGACTTAAGCCCTGTTGATTTCATTGGGTCTCCTCTGACCTAAGTTTAATCCTGTTCATCTCTGCTCAGAACTAAATTCCACCAAGTTCAGTGGGAATTTCTCCAAGGTAAGTAAATGCAGTGCAGCTTAAGCCTAGATCCACTCCAAAGACTGTTATTTTTATTTGGATGTAGCTGTTCTGGCCATTGCTTTATTGGATCTATTAAAATGCATGAAGTCAATTTCAACATGTTGCCTGTTCTAATTACTGAAGCTGTGAGAAAAATAGATAGATGTTGAACACCTTGTTTTTTTAGAGAAAAGATTTGTTTTCTTAATTTTTTTTTCAAAAATTTTGGAGATATTTGAACAGTTCCAGCAGTAAAGTACTGGAAGAGATAACTGCTAGAATCATCAAACCTTGGCAAGAATTTAAACAAGAAAAGATCCAAAAATGATGACTTTGGCTTCAATTAAATGGTCTGATTCCCAACTTTTTTTTTCTTCACATCTGTATTTCCTGATTCAAACCTCAATACCACATTAAAAACTCACTCTCTACATCTCCCCTACCATGTTATCATGTTATATTTAAATTCTTTATTTTAATATATATTGTATGAAAGAAGAATTCACAAATTCCTTTTTAAGATGAAATATACTACCAATACCCCAGCAATCTCTTACACCTATTTTTCATGTCTGCAGGATATATAATATTTAAGCTATATGGCATGGTCCTCTATTTTTTTTCTTCAGTGCAATTCATACTTCCAAATTCATTTCCTTTCAGAAAGATTGCTGGAAATATCTTAAAGTGATTGCCAGAATAATTAAAGAACAAAAATATACTGTATAAGATTTGTTGCAGTGTTATCAGTTTTTTCATCTCTAAAACTTTGGGCAGATTTCTGGTAGTTCAGACTGCAATTCTGGATTTATTCAACCGCTAAGCAAGCCCTGGCTTAGGGCAGGTGTGGGAATCATATGGCTTTCCAAGTCTGTCAGATTGCAGCTCCCACATTCCTTACCATTGGCTATGATGTTTAAGGCTGATGGGAGTGGCAGTCCATCAACAATACAATTCCCACCCTTGGCTTAGGGCCTCAGATAATGAGGACTGCCTAAATGCACCCACTTTCCTATTCATTATCATTCAGACTTTCTTAAATATGAAGACTATTGTGAGCTGCCTTGGTGAAAGGTGGTATATAAATGATATATGTAAGTAAATACATACATATATACATCCATACAAGCACAATGTGTGCATAGAAGTGCCTTCCATATTTTTATCAATGTAGCTTACTCTCAAGTAAATGTGCATAGGTTAGGTAACACAGAGCCTTTATTATTCCTGGGAGGCTCAACATCTTAATAATATTTTGTGTCTTTGTGCTTAATCATTTAGTACACTTCTGATAGATAATTCCTGAGGAGGCTTACCAAATAGAGTTATGGCAGTCTAATTTTAGAGGGCTCAGCACCTCCCTCAGTCTAATGGCTTGAGATTCCCCCTTCTCATCCGACTCCTCGTTCTAGAGTCTATGAATGAGACACAGGGAGTTGCGAGTGGGATAAAAGTATCTTAAGCATGTGGAATTTCTCTCTTTGAAAATCTAATATGCTGTAATAGCAGAGCCACTGCACTGGAAAAGGACTTCTGTGCTTCCACTGATACTCTACTGATATATTTGCATATACAGCAAATGCTACATTTCTAGGGGTCTCTCATCCAGGAAAATCAACACTGTGTAGCGCAGTCCCTACAACTTCTCATTGCTCAGGGAAGCATGCATTGACTGAAATTGGATAATATGAATGGCTACATCAGTCAGCTAAAACAGCATTATGTTGCTTCTGCATCATTACTATCATAGTAATCACAAAAATTTCTTTGTATGTGATAGGATGTTTTGTGGTACCGTTGAAGAGTATGGCTCTAATTGCATGGTCACAGGTGCTTTGCAAGACAGCCAGAGTGGTGGAATGGTCTGAGCATTGGACTACAACTCTAGAGGCCAGGGTGCAAATCCCCACATGGCCAAGGAAACCCACTGGATGACCTAGGACAAGCCACACTCTCTAGCTCAGAGGAACGCAAAGGCAACCCCCCTCTGAATAAATCTTGCCAAGAAAACCCCATGATAGGTTTGCCTTAGAGTCATTATAAGTTGGAAACAACTTGAAGGGACACAACAACAACAACAACAACGTGTTTTACACACATACATCTAAATACAAGTGTGCTGGATAATTTGCTGTTGAACATTGGATACAGAAGCTAATAATTTCATTGTCTAGAAAGCAGAGGAGGCAACAAGGGGATTGGCTGTTTTGGAGTGTGTGTATTTTTTTTCTGCTCTGCTTGCAGGTCATGATTGAGGGCAGGAAGCATTATGCTCAAATCTACAGTGAGATCTCCTCTGACAAGAGGACTTGTATAAATATATAAGCAAACCAGGCATGAAAATAATGTACTTTTGGACTACAATTCCCTGTATCCATCTCTGGTGAGATTTTTGGGAGCTATAGTCCATGAGAGTAATTTCTCCAAACTTCTCTCTGTATCTTGTGTAAAAGATGAAACAGTAAAGGGAGGATATTTGTTTGTAGGTTACTCAGCACTCAACACTGGTGGTAACACCAAGTGCATTTTTAGTCAGTTTAATAAGAACCACACCGTATCCATAGTTTTCCAAGCATTATTTTACAAAAGCTCTGTAGGTGCTCAGGCAAGACCAAACTGATGGCAGTTGGCAGCTTCCATGCCTATGTGGCAATGAATCTGCTCCAGGTTTTAATCTGAACTTTAAAAAAGCTATCCAAAGTGCCAAATCTAAAATAAGTTCAGCACCTTGGATAGCTTCCTTAAAATTCAGACTAAACCCCAGAGCACATTCACTGCCCATTGCAGTGATAGCAGCATATCTTGCCTACTGGCTATTCTCATATACTACAATATCATGTTTGGTTGTAAAAATGGGGCCCTATCCACATTTGCTAGCTTTTAAAATGAGTTCTATAACATTCTGCACTTGATAGAAAATATTTGTTTGCTTCATCCATTGGTCAGAGCATAAAACTGCTCCAGCTTTCCTTCTCACATCCATATAAGTTACTAACCACATACATTTACTTTATCTGTCATTTAACTGCCCTTCAGAATGAAATCCCCAAACTAATTTTATCAGAGGGAAAACTGGCAAGCAAACGTGTCTGCATGGTGGAACTGAAACATACATAGCTTAAGCAATCTCTGTATGTGGTCTGGGCAAGAGCCAAAAAGCCACAAACCAAAGGGTAGTCATTCCTCAACATAGGTAGTATGTTTTTGGAATCTACTATCTAAAATAAACATTCCTGGCCTGCATTGCTGAACATAGGATAATGCTGTGGGATATTTGAAGGAGAAATTCCCTATTTTATAATATGTGAAAGCAATTGGTGGCATATTAATTTCATTGGACCAGTTTAGGTAATAATTCAGCATCCTTTCCTTCAGCAGTCAGACTGATAAACATATGCTCAACATCATAGACAAAATGTTATTACCCATTCACACAATATTTTCCAACTCTTACACCATGACTTTTCTGAGGAAAAAAAATGTCACCCAAAAATTATCATGGCCTTGTTGGCCTTATTATGGTACAGTTGTGGAGAATATGTGACCCTCCAGTGGTTGTTGGGTTTCAGCTCCTGGAAGATCTTGCCACTGCAGTCACTACAGTCCAAGAACATGTGTAGAGTATCACGAGTCCCTTAGAGATGAGGAATGATGGGAGATGCATTCAAATGACATTAGGAGAGTCACACGTTCAAAGGTCAGCACAGGTGCTTTATACAGGCTATTTTTGGCAGACAACAGGGACAATGGCTCTGAGGAAACCACATCAACATCAGCAAATTCTTATCTCTATCTAGAATAAAAAGAATGGAAGGCATCTGATGGGAACATTGATTTTTGGACAACCAGCTCCCAGAAATTTCCTTCCAGTGTCTAGGAGTTGTTGTCCAACAAAAGGTAACATTTTCAAGCTCTGTCCATACCTCTCAAGAGTTTTGAAACGGCATGAGTGTCAGGACTACAAAGAGGCTCTGTGTCTTCTTCTCCATAGCCCATTTGGCTGATTTTTCCAGCTCTCTGGTTTTCCCCGCAGGGAACATGCACCATAGTGATAACTCTAGAGCACCAAAAGACATTTGAAGCAATGGCTTTGCTGTTTCAGTTTCCTGGTATGAAGGGGCCCAAGGCAGACATTGGTGCTCTTAGGTGGTAAAACTGGATCTCCTCACTCTTGATCCCTGAATAACAAAAGGAAACTTGTTTTTAGTCCATCCAAAGAATCAAGATTCCTAGCAGGAATCTTATTTTGAGAGTAGTTTCACAACAATCAAATCTCAGGACTTTGATTGGCACTGTGCAGTGACTTTGACTTCTTTTTGATCCATACAACTCAGCAGTTGAAGTTTCCACAGCATGAAGAAGAACATTCTCTGTTGTTACTACCTCCAAAGACTTGCTGGCAGGTGAATTCCAAGCATTGTGATCTCCAGATGAAACTTTCCCTACACATACTGCAGAAACAGTTTAAAAATCAGCAACCTTAGTGAATAGACATTGCTCAGGAAAGATATGGTTAATCCCAAGGCTTAATCCAGCCTTTCCCATTCTTGTACCCTCCAGATGTGTTGGATTGCAGCTCTCCAAATCCCCAGCAGCTGGGGATGAGGAGACCTGTAATTCAACATATCTGGGGGTTTGGGGTCAAGGCTAGGGAAAGCTGAACTAACTTCATTCCTCATAGCTGCAGAACATGTTCATGTTTGCCAGCAGTAACAGGAGGGATTCAGCCTTTCTGATGCCAAGCCGCGGGGCCACACACAGGCTCAGTGTCTCTGCACCCACGCAGACACTTAAATGCATGTGTGTACATGTGTTATGCTGAATCAGATTCTACAAGTCTACCAAAAAACATACACAAATGGTATTTTCTATTCTCAAAGCTCCACTTGGAACATTACTATTGGATAAGAGGTGGTTGGTCAGAAGAGAAAGCGTACAATGCTAAACAGCAGTCGTCAGGTTTAACCACAATAGTATTCTTGGCTTCTTTCAACTGCTGACTGATTTAAGGGGGTTTTAAGGTTAATAAACCATGGTTGCATATTATTATCTCTGTAGCTCTTGTGTTCAAACAAGGAATGACTTGGATCCATGGACTTATGATGATCATTCTAGTAATATAAAGACTTCTTGTTTCTTGGGGAACATTTGCCAGTGTGGAGAGTGTGGGCTGATCGCCAGTATTTCAGTATTGTCACATTCAGACTGAGAAATGACTTCAGTCTGTAATATGGAACAAGAAAATATGTAAAGTCAGAGGAGGAGGAGGGGAGGGGAAGCCTTAGTACCAAAATTCCCTTTCCTTCTCCCCTCAAATATCGGAACTCAGCCTCAGCACCGGTTGACACTACCAAACATACGGTAAATTGAATAAACTGTTCTTATAGTTCCTTTCAATGGAATTAGCTTATCTTGTCTTTTTTTTTTTTTTTTTCAGACTAAGCTAGAGTTTATAAAATACAAACTGAGGGGAGGAGGATCAGTGGAAATAAATTGGAATTAGTAGAAGGGCAAGTTACCTACACAGCTGCCTGGTAACAAAGGAAAATATGAAAAATGGAGGTTTGAGGAAGCATCTACCTCACAACTTTCTACATCTCTCCTACACAATGCTATAAGCCTGTTACTGATTTGTTGCTGTTTGTAATCACTGGTTGTCTCTTACCAACAGAAGGCTGTCTGATCCAGTGGATGCTTCCCTCAAGAAGAATAGAAAGCGGGGTGATTTTTCCTTGATTACCTCACCCTGCCGTGGCCTTCAAAGATGCTCCAGAACAGCATGGGAACCCTTTAGAACATCTCCAGGGGTGATGCAAGGAAGTAATGCAGGAAATGGAGAAAATTACCTCCTAGTGAATGAGTCCTAGATTAAATCAAGTCTGAGCTCTCATTAGAAGCAAAGAAGACTAAACTGAGGCTATCATATTTTGGACATATAATGAGACAGTGTGACTTGTTGGCAAAAGATGAGAATGCTTGTTAAGGTCAGAGGCAGTAGAAAAAGAGAGAGATGGCACTGCAGGTGGACTGATTCAATCAAGGAAGCCAGAGCCCTGAGTTTGCAAGACCTGAGCAGGGCAGTTGATGACTAGGCTCTTGGGGGTCTCTCATTTATAGGGTCAATATAAGTCAAAGTCAACTTGGCAGCAAATATAAACAATGAACATTCTCTGATGTTTTTCTGACATAAATGTCTATCAATAAAAGTGACTTCCATGAGTGGAATCATGCAATTGGATACTAGCCCTCAACTTGTTGGAGGAAGACAACAGCATGTCTGTGTTTGGTCCCCACAATTTCTTCCTTAAAACTAGTGGCAGCTGGTGCATCCATGGGACAATGCATCTCCTTTGGGTCTTAGTCCAGGCTGGAAAGTTGCTTTTCAAGGCACTGAACTGTATCTCAAAAACACATTTAATCCATTGGATAAGTCTTTCAACAGTTGAACCAAAACATTAAGAGATTCACCACTTCATTGACAAGGAAAATGCCAGTTGCCACTGTTCACAACAATCTTAGGAAATAAGCCAAAAGATCACTAAAGAGCTACAGTGAATATTGTACCACAATTGAAGAGTGTGTATAAATTCACCTGCCCAAATAAATAGTGAACTGCAGGGCTGAAAATGAATTTGAAGTGAGCTGAGTCAGGTTCAGAACTGTATCCTGTTCTCTTTATGTGAGCCAGGATGGGTGGCCATTAAAAAGGACATATTGTTCAAGCCTAAGCTATGTAAAATGCATTAAAATACACTTACCATTTATAATTGATGTCAACTGGATTTATTTATTACACTTATTTATTACACATTTAAATTGACCACTAGCCAAAGTTTTCTGGGTGGTGTACATGCTGTTAAAAATATGAAATACAGCAATAATACAATAAAACAGTGATCGAAGAAGAAGAATATAAAACCAAGATAAAATGGGCAGCAGAGAATAAACCATTTCAGCATATAAAACCAAATTAAAACCAGCAGTAGGATAAAAATGCATAGGTGTAAAAGCACTAAAACAGTTCTTAAAATTCCTGGGAAAGTAAGATCCTCATGGGTGCCAAAAACCACCATAATGGATGGAATAACTATGCGCTCAGTGTTACATCCATAACAAAGAAGTCAAAGAAAAAGAACTAGAACTGGGCACAAGAGTGTGCTTATGATTTCAGTGGCTAAAAAAGAAACATGCATGTATATATTTTGCTCATTTTTCCAATATGTATGCATTAATTCATATTGTTTTAATTAGGAAATCCCAGAAATCTGTCCATTGGGTCTCAGAAGAAAAGTCAAGGTGTTAACAGGAACTGAAGTATCAATGAGGAACAAATTTCAGTCAAAACAACATAAAACTCCAAGATGGTGGTTGAAGCTTGCTGGAACAGGACAAATATGGAGAAAATACTGTACCAAAGAGTACCAGAGCTCCCACAGCTCTCCTCTGCTTACTAATAAGATTCAATGGTAAAGGCAGGGTGAGAATAGTTTCATGGGAATACCAGAACAGCATTAAAAATTTAGACGTGTAGGTCATATCAAGTTATATTGAGTCGTGTGAATTAAAATAAGGACATTGTGATTTATTTTCCTCCCCAAACCTATAGTTTATTGTATCAAATTCAAACCTGAAGAAAATTCATGGCATTTCTAGGCATGAGCTACAAAGTAATAGTTTTTTTTTTACCCCATTTTCTATTATTCTGGGAACAGTGAAGAGAAAGGAAAGGCTGGAGTTTTCCAACCCCTCATTCCATTAAAAAGTAAACCCTGCACACATAACTCTGTATTTGTATCCATCAGTTAATCAAAGTCTTGGAAACTCAAGGAAACCCGTGTTTATGGAAATCTGGCATTTCTCTCCAGTTTCAAATGGAGCTAAATAGAGCAGTTCATCTCATTGAAACGAAAGTCTTCTGCCAAGCGGTTTCTGCAATGCTGGATCTTCTGGCACAAGTCAGCTTTTAGGAATTCATTTATGAGCTTGGGGTTAGCTAGAGACTCTGGAATTCAAATTTATGTCAAAGACTTAGTGGTTTATCCTGATAGACCTCTGAGAAGAAATTGTAATCAATTTCCCAAAGTCATAATATGCAGGAGAGACAGCTAGACTGTTTCATGATTAGTTGGTAATTTTTGTTTTCCATCAGATGGTTTTAAAAAACGTTATATGTATGGATGCTGTACAAAGAAAGGTAGCTTTTAATCACCGTTTATACTAGGAGGAAATATTTGCATTTGTACTTGCACAAGTAACTTTTTAAAATAACATAACCTATTCTAGATAGATGTAATTAATTTGATTTATATCCTGGGTGTATCCGCACCACACAATTATAGCATTTTAATACCACTTTCCCTGACATGGCTTCATCCTATGGAATTCTGGGATACGTAGTTTTATGAGAACTACAAATTCCCTGCCAGAGAGTTCTAATGCTCAGGAGAGGGGACTAGTCTTCCACCAAACTTCCAGTCCCAGGATTCTTGGAACAGAGCCATGACAACTGAAATGCTGCCAGACTTCTGTAACTGTGCAGTGTGGATACACGAACCTATCCTGAAGGAATGGAATAAATGAAAGAGATTTAGAAACTGAATGGTAATGTTGATTAAATGTTATGATAAACATTTTTATATTATTTCCTACATCACATTTTGCCTTTCCTCCAAGAAGCTCAGTGTGGTGTAAATGCTTTGATCCCCTTACAACCCATTTTTATCTTCAAAACAATCCTGTGAGGTCATTTAGGTCATTTCCACACTACATAGTTATAGTGCTTTTATTCCACTTTCAACATCCTATGCAATCCTGGGGTTTGCAGGTTAGGGAGGGGCATTTAGAATTCTCAGCCAGAGCGCTCTTTGGCCTCAGTAAACTACAAACCCCAGAATTCCACAGGATGTTGAAAGTGGAATAAAAGCACAATAACAGTGTAGTGTGGAAATGGCCTTAGGCTGAAGGGCAGTGAACTTCAGGGCAGAGTGGAGATGTGAAAACCTAGTACATTGTGCCATAGACTGAAATTATGTTTGTTAATCTAGTATCAAGTGGAGCTCTGCTTCCATTTTATTCTGAAGGCAAAAGTGACTTCGTGTTAACAATACAATAGTGGTTATTAGCTTTCAGTGAGATTTAAATGCTCTACCAAGGCAACCTGAAATATTTTGCTTTCCATGACAAAACAGCAAGTCGGTCCTCCACACACACCTCTCTAAAGCACCTCACAGCAGAAAATCCCACACAACAAAAATACAATGGCTATGGAATAACTGACAATTTGCTGCCCGAAGGAATCAGTTCACTGTATTTCTAGTGGTGGTACATATACATTTAAGCCACTGAGGGCTTCTGCTCAAAGATTTTTTTACCAAGGCAATTTTTAAAACACACGCACAAACAGGATGAGTATGTACTGTGACCAACACGGTCCTTTTCAAACTGACTTCTTTGAAAGCAGATGAGCAGGAGGGATGCTGATTTGTCTCCAGCCCCTCTTTCAAAGGCGACCTGGCCTTTTAATCTTTTTTCCCCCCTGGCTCATGTAGAGCAGGGCCAAATACAGTTTTGTCATATGACCTGATACTTAGCCAAAGAATATTTGCATGAGTGTGCATCGCCAAGATCTATTAATTATTCACTTCATTTACTTGGAAGATTTATCTGTCTAGGAGCTGGCCAACAGTCTACAAACTTTTTTTAAAAAGTCATATAAGCTAAAGTTGCATTTATTGAGCAACAAACTAAAATCACTCTTCCCTTTCAGTGCAATTATAAATTCACTTTCCTTTCCATCTCCCCGCCTCCCCTACCCCCTTTTAAAGTATTTTGAAGAATTCATTGAGTAAATTAACAATTTGGCATGTTGCCTGCAGTTGTGTTTGGCCCGTCCTTTGCAGAGGGAGTGACTCCATAAACAAAAGTCAATGTACTCAAAGAGAAACAAAGTCATTTCAATGATTAATCAACTGTTAAAACTAGTTTAACCTCTCCTGTTTTACAAACTCTATATCACCCTTGCTGGAGGAACAAGACACCCGTCTGGAAATCTCATCTGAAATATTAGATTGAGATTCAAAAATTCAGCCAAGCAGTGTGGCTTGTAGGGATATCCTGTCAGATAATAAATTGCATTAATCTTGCTTAAATTTTCCATCTAAATCATGTCTTGAGATTCTGTTACACAAGGGGAATATGCCTTGCTTTTAAGACATCGTGCTACTGAAATGGTTATTAAAAGTGAGGAAGGAAAAATAGATAATGACTTTTCTTGTTTTTCCTCAGTTGACTTCCCCCCAACCCCAGTAATATTAAGGAACCTATATTAAATATTTTGGCATTCTATGTAGAAAGTCTGGTTTCTGCAGCCAACACTTATGTTTTGTAATAGGAGATAAGAAGCCGGCATGCTCTGAACACTTGAGAAATGATTTTATATTTATTTACATTTGCATTTTTCTTGGCAAGAAACCAGGTCCATGGACCAAAATAACTTCTACGCTTTCCCAGCATCACTGTGAAGTATTTCCCTTCAACTGGCCATTCAAGATACGAGATTCCAGCTACCAAGAGCAAGGGGGGAAAGCCAATATGGAATTGTTCCCCCATCCAGCCATCTTCTCCATCAGCATGTGTAGACCAGTCTGTGAAATTAAAAGTGTTGAAGTCTGATTAAAAGTTCAGAACTTCCAGAGATTTGAACTAGAGTGGTCACTAATAGCAGGATGATGTCTGGGTCTATGTGCCTTCAAGTTACCTGCTGACTTTTGGTGATCCAATTAATTTTCTAGAGTTTTCTTCGGGAAGGAATATTCAGAGGTGGTTTTGTCAGTTCCTTCCACTGAAATCTAGCCTACAACACCTGGTATTCATTGGAGGTCTCCCATTCAACTACCAACCAGGGCTGATCCCACTTAGCTTCCAAGATCAGAGGGGATCTGGTGGCTTTAGGATATTTAGGCATGACCAGATATAAAACTGAAATACTAGGTGCCAAACAAAATTACATGTTATTTGCTTTTCTGCCTTATAACCTACAACCCCAAAACTTTTCATCCACTGAGACAGCATGCTTCTTAATCTGCAAAGCAGTTAAGCCAAAATATGCGGAATTAAAGGCAGTTCATATAACCATTTTAAAAAATAAAAAGGAGGGAAAGATCATGGTGAAGTTACTGCTAGTTGGTTTTTTCAATAGGTTTTTGGCATGGCACACCAGCCTTTTGAATGCTACAGCACATGTTGAAATTCATAGTTCACCACATCCTGGAAAACCTTTGAAAAGGACTGAGCCAAGACCACCATCCTGAATTGGTCCCCGGGTAAAGAACCTTTTCTTTACTTCCCTTTTCTTTTTTTTTACAGTGAAGAATTGTTCCACAGCTATGGATATTTGAGCATTTAGATGTTGCCCTCTTGTCTTTTGCCATCAGTATTTGGGAGGGATACAAAATCCACAGAAGCAACTAAAATAACTTTTTCTCTGCACGTTTCTGGTTCATTTCTTTATTTCTATGCATTCCAAGAGTGTTGTGCATTGCATACACAAGGATGTTATTTAGGAATTCAGATTTGGCCTGAAGGACAGCATTCTCCCATATTAACCTGCCCAAATGCTGAGATTTTCAGTGGAAGCCCTTCTCTAGTTTCCACTGTCTGCAAAGATGTGTTTGGTGGGGATCTTCTAAGTAGTTGCTCCCAGGTTGGGGTACCCCCTTCCAAGGTTAAGTTCACTCCTTTCCTGTTGTCTTTCTTCCATTTCACTAAGGAGAACTTTTGACAACAGACTGGCTGCTGAAAGGTTTTTTTTAATAGGTGGATACTGTACTTTTTTTAATCTATTTTTTTTAATGTTGTTGTTTTAATTCAATTGCTTTCATACAATGAACCTCCCCCACCACCACCATCTGCAGTGGTTTGGTTCCAGGACCCTCTGCAATTGGAAAAAAAAAACCACACAAATGATCAGGTCCCATATTATTAAATTGTGGTGATGTGTGTGTGTAGACACTTCAGTGCATCTATGTACATATTGCCTCCATTTTATTTATAGGATACAACACTCCCTGGTAACTGGATATCGCAGATCCAGAAGTCACAGATCCAGAGGGTCTACTGTATATTGTGTTTAGTAGTGTTTTAACCCTAGAGTTTTTTATGTTTTTATCTGTAACTGTTTTAACTGTGTTGTAACCTACCTTGAATCACAGTTTGAGGTGAACAAAATAGGACATAAATTGAACAAAGAAATAAAAATGACTTTATTTCTGCTCTGTGTGTGCCTGTGCACCACACTTATCACAACTCCACGAAAATCACAGGATTTTCTTAGGTAAGGAATACTCAGGAGTGGTTTTTCCAGTTCCTTCCTCTGAAATATAGCTTATACCACCTGGTATTCATTGGCAGGCTCCTGTCTAAGTACTAAATATTGCTGACCCTGATTAGCTTCTGAGATCAGTCAGGATCTGGTGCCTTTAGGGTACCCTGCCCTTCATCTCAGGGTGGATAACTGCAATACTAAAACTACAAAGAATACAATGGTTTGGACCCAGAATTAGCCTTCTGCTGCCACAAGGGCTCCACTGATGGAAGGTTAATCTACTCAGTTGGTGAGGATCCCCTCTGCCCCTTCCACCACAGTTCCTCCCATCCATGAGGATCTGTCAGCCCCTTGAGGATGTCTATTTCTGGTGGTCTAGTAGCATCAATCTTCCATCAAGTCCAATCATGAAATAAATATCTATTAAAATTAATAAATAATCAGCAGATGTTACCCTAAGAGGTAGGAGACATTGTGGTCCACCCTCAATGCCAGCATCTCCTTAGAATGTGGGTCAATTATAGCTCAAAGGAGGGCTGCGAAAGGAGAGTAATGGTAGGATCTTTTCACCTATGTATAGAAGTACTAACTGTAGAGAGGACTCCAGTTAAAGTTAAACAAAGTATTTTATTTGAATTGATATACATATGAGAAATCCAATACTCTTAAGAACCATACAAAGCTATCAGAAAGTGAAGTGAGAAAGGATATAAAGAGAGATTTGGTGTGGAAAGGGTGATAGTTACCAGTGTCAAAGAAAGAAGTCATAGCTGAGGGGCTCAGCCAGCGTCTGAGGATAACACAGAGAAGCATCAATCTGGACCACTTTCTACATACTATGTGCTACAATTGGTGAGGTTGAAGCTAGGATTTTTATAGCCTATTACAAACCCTGAAGCAATGCATTGACAAAGCCATAATGGCTTTCCCACCAGACTGACAAATGTGTCCAGAATGGGCTAACTGCTTTAACTCTGGAATGACAAAACATTGATGGGATACCTGACAATCTGCTAATGTTCAGTTAGATAGGGTATATAGAGATCTTCCCTATACCCTATCAAGGAATAGTCTCTGATTGCTCACCAATCTGGGCAGTTTCTCTTTCACTGTATTAAAAAATGGCAAGAGCCTGAAGTGGTGAAGGGATTAGCACAAACCTATCAGTGTTGGGGGTTTCCACATAATCCTATCTGAACTTTCATGACCCCAAACACATCCCCCAACCCTGTTCTCCAGTCATTAATAAGTCCTATTTAAGAAAATCATATATCTCATAGGAGGGGTGGGGTAAGGTACGGTAACACAGAGAAAAGAAAATCAGCTGCAGACCCAGGCATGTTCATTGCAGTGGCAAGAAACTACTTGCTGCACAGTAAAACCAACAGAGGGGAAAAAAGAGCAGGGGTTTAGTTACAGGGGAGGTGAAAAGAAGGCATTGCCCTCCATAACAATTCTATCCCCCCATGAACTCTTCCTTCAGTCCTCAGTTTTCTAGCATTGCAGTAACTTAAAACTCCAGTTGAGCATTTGGAAATAAAAATTTAGGTCTCAAATGAAAAGGGGCAGGCAAAAGTGCCAAGGAAATGCAAACACAGCAAACATAAGAATTCTAGGTGTGATCGGTTTCCAGTGTCTCACTCTATGCAATGCTAGTAATTTGGGGCCTGAGGGAAAATATCATTGGGGAGCCCACTTCTTATTTGGAACAATGCCCTCATCTTCCTCCCTCACCCATTGCTACATCCCTGGCAGTGGAGCCAAGGTGCAAAAAAAAGTAATCAAGCATCAGGGCCATGTTGAAGGTGATAATTATGGGGATTTCTTATTGAAGGCCTACTCCATAAAACTTCTAAGGATTCAGTGGATTACTAAAAAGACAAATGAATAGGTTGTAGAGCAAATCAAGCCCGAATTCTCCCCAGAAGTGATGATGACTAAACTGAGACTGCCATACTTTGGACATATCATGAGATGATGTGACTCATTATGGACAAGTGAGCAATATCAATGTGTGTAGAACAATAAACATTTAACACTGCAACAATTTACAGTGGGTAGAATAAGAATGCATGGTTTTGTTTTCTTGTGATATATTTTTGTATAGCTTGTATAACTTGGAATGGTGATAAGGTAGTTCTGGATACATATATTTATGTGAAAATATTTCTGAACCACTCTTTCTCCAGTGTCAGACTTGAATAAATGTAAGCATGACAATATAAATGCAATACAAGAAAGCATCCATGATTATGATAAACCACAGAAGAGGCTTAGTCAATATTTCTATTTAAAAATACCTTGACAAATGAATAAAAAAGGTCTTCAACTGGTGCCACAAAGATTGTAATGTTTGACCAACTTCTTTTTGGACAGAGGCCTTCTCCTTTGTAGACACATAGGCCTAAATCCAACTGTTAATCCTAACTAAAGCAGACCAATTAAATCAATGAATCTTTCATAAGTGTTCGACTCACCAAGTTCTCATTAATTCAACATCCCTACTCTGTTTGGGATGCAGAATTGGATTTAAGCCACCTTTCTGACTGGAAAACAGTTTCTGTGGAGGATCTTAGGGCATGGTCAGACTGGTATGGATATTGGAGACCTCTGTTGGCTTTGTAGCCAATAATTACTCATTCCCAGTGGTTCAACAATAGTGACAATAAAAATACTTCCTCCCTGGCATTCTAAATTAAAGCAATAAGAAAAACAAAAAATATGGTAGCAGAGGACAAGGAGCTGCATGTGAAAAGATTGTGTGTGCAAACTCCAGCTCTGGCAAACAATTTCCTTTGGGGAGGATGTAGTCAGAGATGCCTTGTTCCACACTTCTGCATCTACCTTCCTGAATCTCTATTTTCAATCTTGGCTCTAATTGGTGGCCCTTGAGGTCTGGTGAAAGCCTATAGCTCCTGCAGGAATCCAAATGTCTGCCCAGATGCCCTGGTATAACAGATGTGAAACAAATAGCAGAATTTGGTAACAGAATTTTAAGGCATTTTAGGATCTGTTAAGAGAGGGCAGGATCTTTTGCTGTTCAGACAGCAATCACTAAGTAGATGGGATATCAAAAAGCCTAGTTTGAAAAGATCTCATTTCAAATATGTGCGGCTTTCCTGAATAAGAGAAAACACTGTCTGTCCTCAGTCGCGTAGGAATGTGGGGGTGGGAGAGGCAATTTGCCCCAGGCGGCAATGTTTTTGGGGTGCCCTGGCCTGTAGCCATGCCCCCGCGTGCCCTGGCCATGCCCCCACACTGTAGCCCCACCCCTTCCATCCCCCTCCACACACTCCAAGCTCCACCATTGTCCGTCCTCAAATTTGTTCCAGATATTTGAGATCCATCAGGTGTCCTAAAATCAATGGAGTGTCCCTTGAAACTGGCAGGGTTCCCAGTATACTCCTTGCCCTAGCAAAACCACGGCTTCAAAAACACCAACATCAAGACTATTGGAGGTTTTCCTCAGGGTGACCCATTAATCAATCAAAAAGTGGTCAAGAGGCATTCTTTGGGGGATGGGAGGGAGGGAGGGAGGAAATAAAGGCTGCCTCTGTGCACCAATAGTTCATTTACGTTAACAGTGCAATCATATGCATTGATTCAATGAGACTTATTCCCAAGTAAATTTCTACAAGATTGTAACCTCTATAACAGTGGTTCTCAACCTTCCTAATGCCACGACCCTTTAATACAGTTCCTCATGTTGTGGTGACCCCCAACCATAAAATTATTTTCGTTGCTACTTCATAACTGTAATTTTGCTACCGTTATGAATCACAATGTAAATATCTGATATGCAGGATGCATTTTCATTGTTACAAATTGAACATAATTAAAGCATAGTGATTAATCACAAAAACAATATGTAATTACATATTGTGAAATATTTATTTCTAATTACAAATAAATGAAATTGTGTTGTTGTTTTTTACATGCCTGTTAATATCACAAGGGGGAAGTATTACCATCAATGGCTTCCTATGGCTGCAGACTCCCACGCAATGGCTTCCTATGGCTGCAGACTCCCTGTGCATCACAAAAATCCACCCAAAGGGCAGGGAAAACCACTGAAGCAGATTTTTATGAGGCTATGGAAGGCTACAGGTGGAGAGGAAAGGGAGCAAAGTATCCATGGCCACTGCATACTGAAGTATGCCATTGGATCAGATATACAGTACTTAAAACAGACTGTATGTTCTCTGTGATTTCCAAAAAATCCCCTAATCTATTAAAAGGATTTCTGAATTTCTTAATCACTCCTCCAAAGTGTGAAAAACTTAACAATGCCTCCCCCGGCCAGGAATGGGGGGCGGGCAGGGAGGGAAAGAGGAGCCGCAAGTCTCCCCCGGGGAAAAACTCTGAGAACCCCCCCCCCCAGTTCTGCTTCTGCTTCACTCTCGTTTCTGCTGGGGAGGGCAGTGTGGGAAAAGTTTCCAGAGTGTCAACCCTGGCTGGGGGAGGAGGAATCCCAGCGCCTTTGTCTTTTGCGCTGGGCGCAGCTTGCCCCCTGGAAAAGCGCTGCCTTGAGGCCCTCAGCCCTTCCGCAGCGCCCCCCTCCGTGGTGAGTGGGGCGGGGCTGTGGCAAGGAGGGGCCTGCCCCCCGTGCTGCCGCCGCCCCCCCAAGCTGACCCATCAGACGGGAGGTTCTCCCAGTAGCGGAGAAGGGGAGCGATTTCAGTCCCTTCTGAACAGGGGGCAGGCGGACGCGAGCGCGTGGCTCGCACTTGCGTACCACCACTCCTGCTGTGGCAACACTGTGGCTGCATGCGCTCCTGCCAAAGGGGACAGGAGGATGCGAGCGCGTGGCTCACGCTTGTGCACCACCACCGTGGAGGGAATGGAGCCTAAGACCATCGGAAATACATATTTTCTGATGGTCTTAGGCGACCCCTGTGAAAAGGTCGTTCGACCCCCAAAGGGGTTGTGACCCACAGGTTGAGAACTGCTGCTCTATAACATCCTAAAAGAACACTGAAATGCATTAAATTCCTTATAATCATGGTTTTCCCCCTAACTATATTTTAACCAATCCTATTTTATTTATCTTCTGGAGCTGAAGGTGTTATACATGATTTTGCCCCACCTTTACCCTAATTTTCATACTAACAATACTGTGAAGTGGGTTAGACAGAGGCCCTTTCTGCACGTGGGAAAGGAACCGCGCAAAAACGGGACTCACCAGATTTCTTCAGTGTCCGGGCGAGCCCGTCGGGATGAGGAGCAGTGCGAGCTCGTCACTCTGCACTGCTCCAGCGTCCAAAATGGCACCTTCCGGTTGGTGGAGGCTCTCCACCAACCGGAGAAGCTTGCCAGCCTAAAGCCCACCCCTGGCAGATCTGCAGGCACGCACTAGTGCGCGCCTGCAAATCTGCACCGGAGCGTGGCAACGGAGCGACACAGAGTTGCGCGCTCCGTGCTTTTTAAAAACCTCTTAAAAGAGGTTTTTAAAAAGCATGCTGCACGATCAGTTCCGGTCACTCCGAACCAGACTGAGGTGCGGAACTACAAAAAGTAGTCTGCTCCAGTCCACTCCACAGTGCAGAAGACCTCCGTCGGAGGTTGCTCTGCGCCGTTTTAATAGCCCAGTTCGGAAAGGCCCTGAGATGCTGTGATTATGTCAGGGTGAAATTAAGGAAGCAAAAACTGGAGAGCACACGATATAAACAGCAGAAAAAAAAGGAGACAGGTCTCAAGGTGGTTCGTGACAAGCAATTTATTAATCAAGAGCCTAAGACATTTCGGCCAGTATATGCTCTCAAAGGCCTTCTTCATAAAATCATAAAAACAAACAACACATAAAAACTTAATAAAACAAAATATAATTTTCCAATGTATAAAATCCTTACTATAGTTGTATACCGCCTGTATAACACCTGTGACCTGTACATAACTTCAGAACTTTCTGGAGTTTGAACACTATCCTTGAATGTTCTCTAGAAACATATATATCCCTTTCTTATCCCTACTGACCATCTGCTGATTTCTTTTTAAGTTAGCCTTTGTTTACATGTCTTCTTTTTGCCCTGTAAATGGTGTGAGAGTTTCATTTCCAGAAATTCCTAAAGTTATATTTTGAACAAGTATGAAGAGACCATATGTTATAAGGATTTCCTACATTGGAAAATTATGCTATTTTTTTTTATTATGTATTTATGTGTTATCTCTTTTCATGATTTTATATAACCGCCAGAAGATGCATTTACTGGCCAAAATGTGTTGGGCTTTTTTATCAATAGATCATTCATCCATGAAGCACCTTCAAACACATCTCCTGCTTTCTACTGATTATATCAAGGTGACCACATGAGCTCTATTAGGAAACCAGGATATACAGTGGACCCTCCTCTCACGCAACCTCCACAGACATGAATGCGACACTATGCAAAGCATCACATCCCATCATAGTCAATGGATGCAGCAAGCATGCACCCATACTGCCATGGGCATATGTATGTTGCATCCATGAGATGTTACGCTTTGTTTGTTTTACAAGGGGGTTCCTGAATTCCCACATATACATGAATCTGATACATAGCGTGTGTTGAGCAAATGATTCTGAGAGAAAGTGGTAATACTCAGCAAGGTCTGGCTGATTTTACATTGATGTATATTGGAATATTTATAATCGTGCTACACACACATATGCATACACAGACAATTTATTGACTTGGCTTTTTTACTTTTTTCCTCAATTGAATATATAAACCCAGAGATTTCTCTGCTTAAAATACTAGTTTTATGTGTTCTTCCTGACTAATAACTTTTGCGTTTGACCACATCCTTTCAATCACTCCTTCACATCTCACAAATTCGCACAAATTCATCTGTGAAATGTTGGAGGATTTGGAAGGATATTCCTAGACCAGTAGTCCAAGACTTTATAGAGTCTAAAGATGTATTGGAATTATTCACAATGTTTAGGAATCCCAAAATAAGATTGTTTTTAAATGAATATTCTAACAGTGACCTGGGTTTAGTCCGGTCCTTGACTCTGGGGAGTTACTTACAGGGCACATGTTAAGTAGATCTGAGTTCAGTAAGAGTTCTTCCATTTCCTTTTCATTCACTTTCCCTTCTTCCTGTTACTCCTGACTTACCATAAGAAGCATAAAGAGCCTGCTTTACCAATACATTAGCACATCATGGTTTGAATTTGCACTGCTAGCAGCTCGAGGCAGGGCTGAGCTTGCCCTGCCAACTGGGGAAATCAACAGAGAGAAAATAAACATAGCACCTCGTGATATCATTTTACAGAGTTACTTTCTGAGTGTAGTAACCACATATTAAAAATTAATTGCAAATAAAAAGCCATTTGCGTTTTATAGCAAAAGGTAACACATTGGGATGGTGCTCCATTCCTTCCATGCATTTTAAAAAGAGATTGGGATTTCAGACATACCTCGTAGAGCAGTGGGCACTCAGTTATGAATAGTCTCTCATCTCTGCCAAGAGATTTCCCTGATCTGTGCTGGACACCACTCCCAGATTTTATTTTGCCAGACCAAACTGAGCAAAAGTACGCTTCATTGTTGTTTCTTTTTCTTCTTGGTGGCCATTTCCCAAATGGACGATCTATCTATTACCTACCTACCTACTTATTTATCTATCTATCTATCTATCTATCTATCTATCTATCTATCTATCTATCTATCTATCTATCTATCTATCTATCTATCATCTTAAGAACATGACAAGCACAGGCCTTGATCCAGCACAACTCTTCTCTTTTTTTTATTATTTTTAATATATAAAAATATGAAAAACAAACAAAATGAAAAAAGAACACATAAAAAAGAGCACATATAAAAAAAGACAACATAACAATCCATAAAACAAAGTAATACATAATTATAAACTATAAAAATAAACTAAATAACAATACCAACAAAAACACAACTACAAATATCAATCTAAACTAACAAACAGCAAACTATACACAACTAAAAAATTGGTTCCCTTCCCTGCTGTAAACAATGAGTAGTAATCCTACAGTAAGTGCTACTGCATGGCCCCTTCTCAAAATAGGTCAAGCAGTGGCACACCAGCTCCATGCTAGTGGGACATGAATTTATCTGTACCCTCCATTTTGTGTTCCTCAGCAAGTGATTTACAAGGGCCCACTTCTTTTATAGATCAACTCCAGTATCAGCATTTATATATCACTACCAACACCATAACCAATAGTGGTTCTCACTTCTATGCATTTATCAAGTCTTCTTTGAATTGAAAGCAATCTAAGTTGACAGCCATCATGACATCTAATGACAGTGAGTGCCATCATTTAACTACATATTGTGTGAAAAAGTACTTCCTTTTATCTGTCCTGAACTTCCCATCATTCAGCTTAAATGGATAATCTTCATCTGAGTATTATAAGACAGGGAGAAAACCTTCTATCTACTTTTTCTATGCTGGCCTTGGTATTATGCACCTCTACCTTTTTCCTTGTACTCACTTTTTCAAAACTAAATAGTAACAAACACAGTAACTTTTCTAGTCCCTTCATCATTTTGTTTCCCCTTTTCCAGAGCTTCCTTCCTTCCTAGTCTTTCCAAGCAGATTGATGAGAATGTGAAGCAAATACAGAAAAAAAATGTTATCGGCTCATACCAAGGGAGATTAAGTTCTTATTTATTAGTCAAATTCCTCAGCAAGTGTCAGAGTTAATATCACTAAAATGATATGTATCCAGCATGGAACAAGCCCTCCAACCAATGAAAGTAACACATCAGCCTTTATGTGCTTAGGAGATATAAAATACCATAAAATACTGCATAAATGCCATTTAGTATTTATGTATTGAGCATGTTTGAATCTGACTCAGACTTAATTAAGGCAGTGGGATGTAGCTTGATCCTCCCCTTAGACTGCTTGAGTCAGTTCCAGGAATAGCAAGATTGTCTGATGGTTAAAGAACCAATCTAGAGGCATATAGGTTCACTTTCTGCCTCTGGAATTTTGGCAAGGATTTCTTAACCCATCAGCAAGTGTTAGCATTTATTGACGGTTATGATATCAGACTGGATCCAGGAAGGACAGAGCATGCTGCTGTGGCATGGATGGACAACTTGGGCCCAACAGATATTTTGTACTTGAACTCCCAGAAGTCCTAGACAGATTTGTTGGTGTTGAGGGATTATGGGAATTGTAGTCCAAAATATAGAGGGCCATAAGTATCCCACCTGTCTTATAGAATAGGTTGCCATGCTGAGACTCTAGTCCTATGCACACTTACCTGGGAGTACATCCCACTGAACTAAAAGTGACCTGCTTCTGAATGAGCATGCATTGAGTAGCCCTTCTATTACAGAATTGAGGTCATTTGTCTGCACACTGCCAGTAGGGGGGCCCAGGTCTAGATGTGGATCGCAGGGATGGGATTTGGGGATTCCCATACCCCCATGATAGGGTTTCATTCTGTACTGCTTCTGCCATCCTTAATTTCCATAGGAAGGCAGAAATGTAGCTGCACAATACAGGTAACATGGAGTTTTCCTCTTCAGTGCCTTTGCAAAGCTTACAAATACGAAGGAAAGATCATTCTTCACCATTAGAGAATTAAAAATATCCTTCCTCAAGCCATGGATACTCCACTATTAAAGGGTATAGAAGCTGCTCAAAACAGCACAGCCAACACAGTGGCTCCTTAATGTTCCACACAGCTCATGCAGATAACTGGCACTTTTGTTTCCAGTTTCAGTTGTATTATTTTATTAATTTAAATGTATGCATAGTTAGATTTTTGCATGATTTACAATTCCTCCCCTTCCCCCTCCTGAGGCTCCACTTCCACCACAATGTTTTGGCAATGGGCTTGGCCAAAGAGTCTGCTGGAATTTCTTGTTTACATTCAACACTAATTTTAAAGAATCCACAAAGGCAGCAGAATTACTTTTTTGTTCTTGGTTTGGGGGAGGGGGTTAGTCCTAAGGATAAATTACTTGATCTGGCTAAGAAAGCTTTTTAAAAAAATCACAAGGCTGTGTGAATGGTCTTATGGATGAAATCTCTTACATCCCTATGTTCAGATTTGCTTTTCATGGTCTATAGTGAAGTTGTGGGAGAATAGGGGGGTGGGGTAGAAGAAATTCATTTACAATCATATATATTCTTAATTTCCTGAAAAGAGGGTTTTTTTTTCATGCTCACAAGTTTGGTTGGGAAGTACCTGTTTATAGGCTTAGTTCACAAATTCAGCTTAATAGACCATGAAACCCCACAAGGATTTGGTAAGGGCAAGTCACAAGGAAATGTACCTCACCAGAAAGCACACCTTGATAACTTTTAATGAGTTCCCCTCTCGCCCTTGCCTCCAATTGGCACTTGATACATTGGCTTTTTTCAAATGTCTGACCAGCTCCATGTGCTCTGGAAACTTCCTTGCCAAGCCCAACAAGCCTTTGAGAGGATCATAGATGAGTTCACATATTTTGGCTGCCCCAACCTATTAAACAGTCTCCTTATAGGATGTTTTTGTTTTTCAGCCTATATTCCCCCAAAATCTGATTTTCTTGGACAAGGAAATTAAATGCGGGTGGGCTTGGTAATTCTTCAGCTCTGGAGTTTCTTTTCTTCCTACCTGGCCTATGTTCTCAATAAGAACACAGGAATTGCTCAGACTAAAGCTCCAAAACCTTTACACCTACTCAATAAGACTGTAGTCTCCACAGTTTACACTGGAATTGGACTCATGGTTTCAGTGGAACATTTCTTTAGCTTATTTTCTATCAACATTTTCCTTATTATAGCTCCTCAAATGCAGACTAGACCCATTGCTGTGGCAAAGGAATGTAACTCAGAATATATGTTTTACATGGGTGCTCCATCCGTCTTCAGAAAGAAGTGGAAGAAGCTGTTTCAGTCCTAAATTGGAATTTTAATTGCAGTAATTGAGTGAGTCAGTGTAGTGTAGTGGTTTGAACATTGGACTATGACTCTGGAGGCCGGGGTCCCCACTCAACCATGAAAACCCACTGGGTGACCCTAGGCAAGTCAAACCTTCTCAGCCTCAGAGGAAGACAAAGGCAAACTCCCTTTGAACAAATCTTACCCAGAAACCCCTGTGATAGGTTTGCCTTAGGTTCCCATAAGTGGGAAACCACTTGAAGGCACACAGCAACAACAAATAATTTGTTCTCATTTATTTAAGATTTTCCTGTGCTGTAAGTGCTTTGATATGCTTATTAATCTTCTGCATCTGGGCTTCATAGCCTGGGCAGCAGGATGTTCATATACATCATCACTGATACTTGCATGTTGATTCCTTTGGGTACAGGAGAAAATTTATTTTCTAATATGTTTTATTTCTATTTCAAAGACTGTCCATCACCAGCCTGTTGAAATTTGGGTTGCTGTGTCAGGACTATGTCAGGTCCCGAGATTTCAAGGCCAAACTTGAGATGTATGAGTGACTCATTCTGATATGACAGGTCCTGGTGATGTTATAAGGATGATGTTGCAAGAGGCAGCCTGGGTGGTACTAAGCATGATACCTCAAGCATCAACCACAATTGCACAGAATGTGCCATTCAAATAAAGGGGGGAAAAAGAAAAAAACAGCAACTCTGACAAGTATTCACATGGCATATTCACATTTTTGAAGCAAACTTTTACCGTGCAATTCCTCCCTACTTGCTCTGAGGAGAAGAGGAGTTAGGCCATGTGATCTGGGAACCCTATTTGAATAATATTATAAAAGTATTTTGTTTTCCATGCAAGAGTTGATCAAAATCTCATAGGTTAAAAGACATCTAGTACACTTCTTCAGGAAGGCTTCTCTGGCGCCAGTGGTTCATGCCTTAGTTATCTCTCAATTAGCCCACTGTAAATGTACTTTAAGTGGGCTGCAGCTAGTGCAAAATGCAGCAGCCAGACTGGTGTCATGTGTGCATTTTAGAGACCATGTAACACTAGTCTTAACAAGAACTACATTAACTTCCAATTTGCTTTCAAGCTCAATTAAAGGTGCTGGTGTTGACCTACAAATCCCTAAATGACTTGGGGCCACAGTATCTGAAAGACTGCATCCTCTCAAATGAGCCTGCCAGAAGTCTGAGATCTCCAGAGGAGGCCTTGTTGAGTGTCCCAATACCTTATGATGTTAGGTTGGTGGGTGCACAGAGCTTTCTCTGTAGCAACACTTCAACTGTGGAACTCCCTACCCAAGGAAATTAGGGTGGCCTTATCTCTTTTAAACTTCTGGTAGGCAGCCAAAACAGTACTGTCCGGTATGGCATTCAATGGCCTTTTCCGCACCGGGCAAACGAATCACCCCGCGCTACTGCTCACCGGATCTCTCGGCTCCCCAGTTTGGTCCACAGTGCTCTGGAGCAGTGCGTGCTCGTGAATACGCACTGCTCTGGTGTCCCAAATGGCGGCTTCCGGTTGGTCGAGGGTCTCAACCAACCGCTGAAGCTCACCAGCCTAAAGCCCGCCCCAGGCAGATCGCAGGCTCGCATTGGTGCGAGCCTGTGAATCTGCATAAGGGGGCAGGCTTGCAGTGGCGCGCTGCATGCTTTTGAAAGACCGAAAGAAACAGGTCTTTCAAAAGTATGCTGGAGGACCACTTGGGGTCATTCCGGACCGGACTGAGGTACGGATCTACTTTAAATAGGTCCGACCCAGTCCAGTCCGAGGTGCAGAACTCCTCCTTGGAGGACGGACTGCACCGTTTCAAAAACCCCTTGTGGAAAAGGCCATTGTCTGAAATTGTTATTTGGGCTGAATGATGATTAATAATAGTTAATGGTTTTCCCAATAAACAAATTGCTTAGCTTAACAGTGGAATAATGATTTGAGCTCCGTTTCCCCAGGTCTAGCACCAATATTTCATTAATTGCACCACACCAGCATTGATTTCATGAAGGTGATAGTGAAGATTGGCTCTTTAGTCCATTCTGTATATAAAATGAGGAAAAAAAATATCATGTGATGGTTACATTTGTATTACACTTTAAATTACACAGATCAAGAAGTTCAGATGTGTTCTCAGACTCATTTATACAGAAGATGCATGGCAGAGATAAAACAGAGCACCTTTGATTACCCACATTTCAAAGCCAATACTCTCTAGTGTTAAAGAAAAGACAAACTATATGACATTTTGAGGAAGGATCCTTCTGTCTCACTGACAATGGATAGAAGATTCAAACCCATTCACCATAGCTACCTAATCATTACTTTTGGAATGTAGAGTTGGAGCATAAAAACGTGCCTCTAGAGAAATGTTTTTGTCCTGCTGATTTTCACTATAATCTTATCATCATCATCATGTTCATAATCAATCATCAGTCCCCATCATCATTGCTGCTACTGCATACTAAGGGGTAGAGTTGGGATTCTTGCAGAATCTGTTGCTAATGCTTACTCCTGAGAAATCCCTTTTTTTTTCTGAACCAAAAACCCCACCCTTTTTGCTTCTGAACAGATGTGCATTGTAGATTTCTTTTTTTACAGTGGTTTTCATTGCTTTTCAATGCAAAGAGATTGTTTTGAAAATTCTTTGCTTACATAACTTCTCTGAGCAATGTCTTAAATCTGAGCAAAATGCACAGGTTAATCATAACAAAAATCGCTCTTCTGTTCATTTTATTCAACAGTTTCTTTGAGCAGCTGGTTCTTCTGATGCAGAACAAGGTTGTATTTGAAAATTGAATTTTAAGTGTAACTTTTTTCAGGTCATAAATTTCTGAGCATTGTTGTTGGGCTTCATTGCAGGGGATGTGTAGCAAGCCTAGGCATGCTGTTATATCATGCTAATACTAATCCTATGTTTTCTTTTGTTTTTTTAAAAAATTACCCTGTTGCAGATATTTAATGTTGTATTAGGCTATGTCAGTGTGTTGTATACTGGAGACCAGCAGCTTGTGGCATCCACGTGTTTTTTTAAAGTAGCCAAAAAGAATTATCTTAGTTATTTTTGAGATGTGGGAAAGAAAATAACTTCTTTTTAGAATTGTAATTATGATGATAACCAACTACTTTTGGAGGCCTTAGGACCATAACTAATTATTTTTAAAGTGACTTTTCCAAGCTCCAGTAATTACAGATAATATTCTAAAAGAACACTGTTTTAATTCAAAATTTTAATCTAACTGCAGCTGCAGTATATGATACTTGCAAATATCTTTAGTGTTTGCAAAATGCAGGCTTCATCTACTAGTTTCACATATAATAAGAATAATAGTATCTATATTCATACTTGCTCAAAAGACCTAGCAAGCAGCAACAAGATTCCTTTGCAATAATTTATTTCCTTCCACAAGGGCATAGCAAGGATTGCAATCAAGCACTGTTAACATCTGTGTCCCATCCACCACTGGATGCTACAAAAGAAGAAAATCTATCCAGGTTGAAAATTTATTCACAGAAGTCAAGGAAAGAGTGGTCTGCATCTTAAATATCATCTGGGGAACCACTTTCACTTCCTCTGACTCATCTTTCTCCAGCATTGAATAAGATATGAAATCTCTCCACCTGACCTAGAGAATTTGCAGGTGCTTCACATATGTCACTCAGATTGGAAGAGGTCACACTACCTCTGCTACTACTGCCGTTCCTGCTCAGTGCACAGTCACTGTGATGTAGGCTTGCAAAGGAACACCTGAAGCTCAGCCCAGTAGTCCTCTGCTTCCAGTGAAGCATCATTAACTAAACAAATCAGGAATATACAGTCTTTGTTGACCAAATGCTCTCATCACCTAATAAATTAGGAGGGGATACCCCCCCCACTACATCTTTCTTTCAAGGATCAGAAACATCTGATTGAACTGAAGGTGTCTCTGGGGAGCAACACAGCATTCCTTTTAACTTGTCAAATGTGAGGTGAAAGGAGAATCGTGAGTATTGGCAAACACTTGAAAAAATTAGCACAACTCTTGGCATAGTCAAGTTTTCAAAGCAGTCTTTGGTTTATACAAGGGATGGAGAAGCTGTGGCCCTCCAAATGTCACTGGGCCATAACTCCTGTTACCCTTTGGCCATATTAAATGGGATTGACAAGACATGGATATTTATACTGTGAGCAAACATTTTCTCCTTGTCTCCCTGGGTTTTTGAATTGCTTTGTTTTGCAAAATAGTCCATTCAGTATTTCCATTCCATTTCAGAGTTTTAGGGAAACCATAGTGAGGTGTCCCTGTGATTTAACTGTAGCCTCAGAATGTCTCCTTTTCCCTTTTACACCAAGTGTTTTCAGTCTTCTAATTACTCATATTCAATGAGAACATTTCTTTTTTTTCCCTTGGAGTAGACTCATTTCTATCTTTGCACTGTTCCAGGAATGTAGCCACAGGAGAACAAGAGAAACCCCAGAAGAAGGCTGAAGTTCAATTTTAAACTAAAATTATGATTTATGAGGAACAGCTGAACAGGCTATGTGAAGTTTCGTTTATGTCAGTCCAGAGGTCACCACTTACCAAGAGTATAGCTGCACTCCAGAAATTAGGGCTCAGCCCAACACAGCTGTCTCCTTAAATCCCATCACTCTCAATGGAACATCAGCATGCTTAAGTGTGTGCTGAATGGTACCCTTAAACCACTTTCACTATCATACCTCCTTAGATTTTACAGTATGGTTCTTAATATGTTTGCTAAGAAATTAATCCCACAGAATTGAATAGAACTTACTCCACTGGAAGTGTGCTTAGAATGGGGGCCATCAGCTGGATAAAGAATCTGCAAATTATGGTGAAGTTCCCATATGCCTTACAAAACTTTGCTGTTGCTGTGTGCCTCAAGTCATTTCTGGCTTATAGCAACTCTACAGCATTTTGTGTATGTGTATGTTTTGATGGTTTGTTTTTGTTTTGGCAACATTTATTCAAAGGGGTTTGCCACTGCCTTTCCTCTGAGAGTGAGAGTATATGACTTGCCTAAGGCCCTCTTCGCATGGTGTTTTTAAAGCATATTAGGCACGCTCCCTCTCCCCTTCATGGGCTGCCGTACTGAGGAGGAATAGGGAAGGAGGAAAAGGGAAGATGAAACAAAGTAGAGTAGATTTCTACTTGCAACATTAAAGAATGTACAGCCACAGAATAGTCTATTGTCTATTGCAGTATGTAACTTGTAGCTTGAACTGGTGCCATGTACGAACATGATGACACTGTACTAAAGATAACACTGTGCAAAAAATGTATAAAGTGTTGTGAATTTATGAAGGGGGGGCTCTCAGTCTTTGGAAGCTATTCCACCGAGCCCAGCCGGCTGAATAAACTTTGAATTTCCTTTCCATGGGTCTCGATCTCTATTTTTCTGCAACAGTACCGCATGATGTTCTGGCGAACCAGGTGCTATCACGGCCATGGATAGTGCTGATAGCACGTTTTCTTATTTTTGCCTGAAAGGCAAAAATAACCTCCCTTTCACACATTGGTCGCGCAACCAGAGGTCCTGTGGAGCCGTCGTCTGGTGTGCTTCCGGGAAGGACCCGGGAGTGGTCAGGGTGTGGGCAATCCCTGCTGCCTGTCCCTCATGCAGCAACCCCCAAGGGATGCTCTGCCCAGCAGCAGGCCGGCCACTGCCCCCATTGCAGCAGGGAACACTGCATGACACGTCACCGTGAGAGACTACCCCAGAACTGCGTCGCCACTCACACTCGAGACGACAGCAGCCCCTGGGGTCCGGCCAACTGTGTGTTTTTTTTAAAACCCGGCACTATCGTTAGCACGTTACCAATGTAGCATGAAACAGCCTGTTGTCAGGATCTATCATGCTAACGTTAGCACGATAGTTGACGAAACAATAAAAAAGAAAGAAAAACCACCGACCAATCAGGGGCAGTGGGGCGGGGACAGGGTGGGACCTGGGCATGGCCCAGGATGCCAACATGCGGACAAGGCACCGGGCAGGGACTGATGCTCTCTTGCGCCCTACCATGTGCAGACTGTAAGGGGTCTCTACTGGGCCTCTTGCGATATTGGCAATATCGTGAGGGCTCTAGTTCGTCACACTATCAAGAAAAGGTGCGAAAAGGGCCCAAGTCACCCAGTGGATTTCCATGACCAAGCAGGAATTTGAACCTTGGTCTCCCAAAAGCATAGTCCAACACTCAAACAACAACATCATACTGGCCCTCATCATAAAACTTTAGTATCCAGCATTGCTGTGACAAATAAATCTATTGATAACCATTAATCCAATAAACATAATTCTATGGATGGTTGTGCTGCAGATGAAACTTAAACCCACAAATTTAAAACAGAATTAAGTACATTTAAGCAATGTTACTTATTTATAGGATTTCTCTGCTGCATTTCAAGTTCTCCAAAAGTATCTTATGCAAAACACAAGAAAACAGCTAACACCACATTAAAAGTACTTTAAAATTCCATAACATCAAATGAATAGAAGAGCAGAATGATCAGCAAAATAATCAACCATCAGCCCAAACCAAGCAGAGAAAATAAAAATGTATCCAAGATCAGTAACTAAACCCCAGCCAAACCAAAGCCAAACTGAAACAAACTTGTCTTTGGAGTGCTTCAGATGTTGGTAGACTGTACCTCTCTAGGCAACATAGCCAATGGTGAGGAATGCAGCTCAACAGCTTCCGGAGGGCTTCCCCTAGCTTACAACATGTAGTCATGAAAGCTCTGAGCAAAAATAGAAGACTGGTATATTCTCCTCATGCCATTTTCCTGTTCTTGCCTTCCTCCCTCCTTCTGCAAAGGAAACAAACTGTAGTTTCCTCTTGTAACCTGGGGTGATTTTTAGAAAAATGGGATGAGGGAAAGTGGTTAAGAAAACCTTCCCTCTGGCATTCTCTCTTCCCTTCTATTTTAGTTTGCAGCCCCTGTGGTTGCATTTTGTAAAACGCTTGTCTTCTCCATGAGTCAGAAGAAAGCTACACTTTAGTGCCATGAATCATTTGGCCTTTATTCTCATTCTGCTAAGTTGTGTCATACCCTCCAACTGTCCTAGTTCAGCAGGAACAGTCCTGATGAATCCTCTGGTGTGCCACTATTTCAGTTGCTTTTGAAATGTCTCACTTTCTCTTTCCTCTTCCCAATTTCCAGGTTAGGTTGAGGCTATCTGACAGACCGTGGCCCTTTCCACATGTGGGGCATGAATCGGGCAGAAACGGGACTCACCGGATTTCTTCTCCGTCCGATTGAGTCCGTCGGGACGAGGAGCAGTGCGAGCTCGTTACTCTGCACTGCTCCGGCGTCCAAAATGGCAGCTTCTGGTTGGTGGAGGCTCTCCACCAACCGGAGAAGCTCGCCAGCCTAAATCCTGCCCCCGGTAGATCTGCAGGCACACTTTTGAAAAACCCCTTAAAAGGTTCCGGTCGCTCCGGAGCGGACTGAGGTGAGGAACTATTAAAAGTAGTCCGACCCAGTCCACTCCACGGTGCAGAAGACCTCCGTCAGAGGTCACTCAGCGCCGTTTTAATAATAATAATAATAATAATAATAATAATAATAATAATAATAATATATTTATTTTTATCCCGCCTCTCCCAGTGGATCGAGACAGCATTACAAAAATATATAAATACATTAAAACATTAAAATGTACCCCATCCTCCCCATCCACCAACCCTTCTATCCCCCTAAAACACATTAATTATTAAAAACAAATTAAAAACAAAATTAGAACAAAGAGACAAATGATGAGAGGCGGTGGAACACTAGTCTGGGAAGGCCTGTCAGAAGAGCAGTCAAGACTAGTAATGTGCCGGGTCTCCTCCAGCAGGCCAGTCCATAACTTAGGAGCGACAGAAGAAAAGTTCCTCTGGGTAACTGCAGCCAACCTAGTTCTGATTGGCTGCAGTAAATTCCTCCCAGAGGACCTTAGTGTGCGGGGCGGATTATATGGGAGAAGGCGATCCCGCAGGTAGGCTGGCCCCAAGCCATGAAGGGCTTTAAAGGTAAAAACCAACACCTTGTACTATGCCCGGAAACTAATAGGCAGCCAGTGTAAAGACTTCAGAATAGGTGTTATGTGGTCAGTTTTAGATCTTCCGGTGACCAACCTGGCTGCCATATTCTGAATTAATTGAAGTTTCCGGACTAAGCACATGGGTAGCCCTATGTAGAGCGCATTGCAGAAGTCGAGCCGTGAAGTTACCAGCGCATGTACCACTGTTTTTAGGTGTTCCAGGTCCAGGAAGGGGCGCAGCTGGTGTATCAGCTGAAGCTGATAGCAGGCACTCCTGGCTGCCGCATCAATTTGAGCTGTCATCTGAAGCGGCGAGTCCAGGTGCAGAAAGGACCCGTATTTCCCTATCTGGGCCTGCCCAAGCCCTGAGAACCACAGGAAAAGCCCATTTCTCAGCCTCACCATAAGTTTGTTGGATAATGAGAGAGGGCCTTCTTAGTGGCTGCCCCTAGATTTTGAAACTCCCTCCCTAGGGAGGCTATAATGGCCCTCTCTTTGTTGTGCTTCTTCAGACAAGTAAGGACTATTTTATTTAGACAGACTTTAGAAACAAAGGCTTTAAATGGAAAAGGTTATAAAGGCTGTATTATTTTAAATTGTACTGTTTAACTGTTTTTACCTTTTTAAAGTGTAAGTTTTTAATTGTTTTATTGTGGTTAATAGTTTAATTTGGTTTTAATATTCCCTCTTTTGTCTGTTTTTAATTTTATTGTAATCATTTTAATTTTTAACGTGTCTTAAGGCCCAATCTTGGGGAAAGGCAGGATATCAATAATGGTTGTTGCTGTTGTTGTTGTTGTTACTGATATCATAGAACCCTAGAGTTGGAAGGGCCGTATGGGTCATCGTGTCCAACCCCCTGCTCAATGCAAGATCTCTGGCTAGAGCAGCCCCAGCAGCCCCAGCAGGTAGCTGTCCAGCCTCTTTTTGAAGACACCCAGGCCATTTCTGCACTTGAGTGTTATAGCGCTATGATTCCACTTTCAACATCCTATGGAATCCTGGGGTTTGCAGTTTCGGAAGGGGCCAACCAGCCCCTCCCGAAACTGCAAACCCCAGGATTCCATAGGATGTTGAAAGTGGAATCATAGCAACTATAGCACTCTAGTGCAGAAATAGCCCCAGAGAAAGAAAACTCACTTCCTCTCTAGGCAACTGATTCCCTTGCTGAACCACTCTCACTGTTAACAAGTTCCTTCTAAAGTTCAGTTGAAATCTACTTAAAAGCATTAGATCAGGTCCTACTCGCTGGGGCAGCAGAGAACAAGCCTGTACCCTCTTTGTGACAATCCTTGAGGTATTTAAAGGTTGCAACCATGCCACCCTTCAGTCTTCTCTTCACCAAGCTGGACATGCTCAGCTCCTTCAACCTTTTTTCATATGTTTTGTTATTCATATCTCTTATCATCCCCATTGCTCTTCTCTGAACTTGCTCCAACTTATCTATATCCTTCTTAAAAATGAGGTAGTCGGAAGTGAACACAGCACTCCAGGTGAGGCCTGAACAGCATAACCTACAGTGGGACTATTGCTTCCCTTAACTTGAAAACTATGCTGCTATTAATGCAGGCTAAGATAGCATTTGCCTTCTTTGCTGCAGCATCACACCCATGTTCAGTTTATGATAATCCCAAGGTCCTTTTCACATATAGGTACTGCTGAGTCAAGTATCCCCCATTCCTGTGCATTTGGTTTTTGTGGCCTAAACATAGAATTTTGCATTTGTCTCTGTTGAATTTCTTCTTATTAATTTCAGCCCAATTTTCTAGTTTATCTAGATCCTTTTGAATTTTGTTCCTATCTTCCTATGTGTTAGCTACCCATCCTAGTTTTGTATCATCTTCAAATTTGTGGAGGATTCTCTCCACCCTATCATCTAAAAATATTGAAGAGGGTCATCCTCAGGACAGAAAGCTGCAGCACTCCACTTCAGACCTTCCTCCAAACTGAAGCACAGCCACTGATGACAACTCTTTGAGCATCGTTTTCCAACCAGTTAGGGATCCATTTGATGGTATTTCCAACTATTTAGTCATCAGTTTGCTAATCAAAATGTCATGGAGAACCTTATCAAATGCTTTGCTGAAATCAAGATAAATGACATCTTCTGCATTTCCCCCATCCAAAACTAGTGACCTGATTAAAAAAAAAAAAAATAGATATGATGTTACTTTGTCAGGATTTGTTCTTGACAAATCCATGCCAGCTCCTACTGCATTATCATCAGAATACTTGCAAACAGACTTCTGTATAATCCATTCTAATATTTTTCCTGGTATTGAGGTCAGGCTCACTAGCCTGTAGTTTTCTGGATCTTCTTTTTTGCCTTTTTTGAACAGAGAGACAATGTTTGCTCATCTCCATTCCTCTGACACTTCACTCATTCTCCAAGATTTCTCAAAAATGATGGCAAGTGGTTCTGTGAGTCTGTCAGCAAATTTCTTCAATATTCCAGGATGTCATTTATCTGGCCCTGCAGATTTGAACTTTTTAGGTTGATTTCTGACTAACTTTTTAGCAATCTGGATATGCAGCCAGGATTCCTTGCCAAGGTCTCAACTGATGTATGCAAGCACACAGTGCTCTTTCTGGGGAAAAATTATACTAAACTAGGTATTGAGTAGTTGTGATCTGTTAGCATTTAATTGTGATCTATTTGCATTTTACAATCCTTGTAGAGCAGCAGTCCCACCATTTCCTTTGTCAGTCTCTTGCTTCAAATATATTTTGGTTGCTTCTTGCTTGCCTAGCCAGTTTCAGTTCATTTTGAGCCTTAGCTTTCCTTACACTATTCCTGAAAGTCTGGGCCACAGGTCTGTATTCTTGCTTGGTATTTTGTCCTTTCTCCCATTCTTTATATATGCTCTATTTTTAAAAACTTTCTTCTAGAGTTTATTGCACAGTTTACTTTGCAGCCACATTGTTGTTGTTTTCAAACATTTCTGTTGTTTTCATTTCCTCCTTTGTCCTAAGCTTACTTTTATTGCTGCAAACTGCATGCAAAATCCAAAAGTGATTTGCACTCAGTTAATTCTGTGGGGAGGTGAGAGGGGGAGGAAAGCAGAAGGCAGAATCTTGCTCTTCCCAGGAGGCTGAGGCAAAAGCAAACTGCTACAGCCTTTCATAGCTTTTCTGTTCTCCCTCAGATTACACTCTGATGTTCCTTGGCCCCAGCTGTGCCAGTTTTCATTTGTGAGGTATTGGAGGATATGCCTCTTCACTTTCCCTCTATTTTAGTTTGCGGTCTTAGTGGCTGTGTTTTGTAAAACATTTTCTGCCCCCATGAGTCAAGAGCAAATTACAGATAACTGGAGACCTTTCTGCACAACACTGTTACAGTGCTATTATTCCACTTTCAACATCATATGGAATCCTGGGATTTGCAGCTTAGGGAGAGGCATCTAGAATTCTCAGCCAGAGAGCTCTTTGGCCTCAGTAAACTACAAACTCCAGAATTTCATGGAATGTTGGAAAGTGGAATAATAGCACTATAACAGTGTAGGACAGAAAGGCCCTGAGTGTCATGAATCATTTGGCCTTTATTCTTGTTAAATTAAGTTGTAAGAATGGAATGGCTAAAAGGGGCAAAAGTATCTGCAAAACATTGTCAGAACTCTGTAGAAAATTGGGCCTCTTTAGTTTGGAAGTTCACACTTAAAAGAGGCAGTGTTGACTTGCCACTGCCGAAGTTTCAAGCCGGGCTGTCTTGAGCCTTATCTGTAATAACAGAACTGAAGAAGAAAAAAGGGAGGGAGGGTGCTGGAAAACTTCTTTCTCAGAAACAAGCAGACGGGTCACAATATTTTTAAACAATGATAACAATTATTTATTATATCAAAGCCATTTTATGTTTTATTTGGAATTCTGGCGCCTTTTAAAAAACGGTTTTCATAATATGACAGCAATTACAGTCATCAAGATGTTCCATAAAAGATACTGAGCTGGGGCCTGGAAGCTGCTTCTCATTCCCCTCCTTTATAATGAACATGTATTACATCACAAGGCAGTTTATTTTCAAAAGGACCTCAGGAATGTAATGATAGTCAATGTAGACAAGGGAAAATTAATAGAGAGCAAGAGAGCATCACTGCTCCACAAATTCCAGTTATAAAACACTCCCCTCTGTTAGGCTGAAAAGCTTTTTGTGAGCAGAGACTTGAAAAAGACAATTTGTCTGATGCATTAAATCACCACCACTGAATTAAAATTAAATTAAAATTACATTCATTTCTGTTTTGTTTTTTTTTAACTGCACTCTGCAGCACCATGCATAAATACTCTGCCTCGCTCTTAGCTGCCAAGCACGGCCACGTATTTCAAAGTGCCCTCATACACATGTGTGTGAACTTGGGTTACCAGAGTGAAGACTGGAGAGGACTCCTGCACTTTGAATGGTTGTGTAGAAGAGGGAATTTCAGCATGGGTTGCTTGTCAAACAACCAGGTGACAAGGAGCTCCTGCTGAAATTTCCCCTTCTTCACAACCATTAAAGGTGTACAAGCCCTCTCCAGTCTTCACTCTGGTAACCCAAGTCTGCAGACATTTGTATAACACAGTCTCATCATAGGGTTTTCATGATAAAATACATTCAAAAGGAGTTTACCATGCCACTTTCTGCACCGTACTAACAAATGTTAGCTATAGTGCCACTGTTGTTGTTTCTGAGAGATCCTTCAACAGTGACACCCCACAAACACACTACTGCTGCTGCCCAGTAGCTGTTTGGCACATTTAGTCTGGCTCCTTAGCAAAGCCTGTCTGACATGAGAGATGCTCCTACCACCACTGCTACCATCAGCATAACCTCTTGCCGTACAGCAGCACAAAATCCAACCACAAAAAGGTAGTAACATAGTTGGGTGTATATCAGTATGAGTCTATACAGTCAGTCCTCCACTTTCAGGAGTTCAACATTCACAGATCTGATTATTCGTAAGTTATTTTATTTTATTTATTTAATGCCAGAAGTGGACCATAGAGTTGTGCTAGAAGACCTAGGGATTCCTAGAGGGAACACTTCTCTAGGCTTTGCTAGATCCTCCAGCAATGACTTTATGACCCATTTCCACTAGGAGTTGGCTATAGAATTATTCAGTGCTTTAAACTAGTTAGTCAGTAAATATATTCCCTTTTTTGCTTTTCAAAACATGACCCTAGCGTATAACCCCTTCACATTCCAGTCAAACACACAGGTGACAAGGGCCATAGTCACTGCTGTGTGGCAGCAACAGTAGTGTCCACATGGACCTATGACTCCCTTACATGTCCTTTAATACACAGGGAATGGTGTGATTTGAAATCCCTGTATAATGAGGAAATTATTAAATTTTCCAGAAATTTAAGGCTGAATGTGGCATACTCTTAAGGTTGTGCCCAGTTTGCTGGGTGTCTAGGCATAAAGTCACATGTTTCCATGCTGACTTCCATGCAGAGCTTTGAACAGTTACTTTGGTAGACTATAGCTCCCAGAATCCTAAAGCCACTATGGCCCAAAGTAGATGGGGTGAGTGTACTACCTAGTCATGTTACTATGCAAATGTTTACCCTGTCCAACCTAAAGTATCAATACAGCAGCCTGCTTGGAGATTCATTTATTCCATAGGTCCTTGATCATATGGTTGATATAAGGATGTTCCTGCTTTCAGTTCTGCATTGGGGATATGGAAGTCTATACCAGACACAGGCAGAAGGTCAATCAGAATCTACTAGTAGATCACTGGGTGATTTCAAGTGAAATGGGGACAATTTTCAACTTCCAGCAGTTAAACAGTGCCAGGAAAGTTAATAGTGTTTTTTTAACTACCATGGGTAGCCTTGCACGAAGCACATATAGTTTAACTTTTACAAAATATGTGTTAGTGAATTGTCTTTGGGCAGATCTTTGTTTCACCCTACTGACCACATTCAGAGTTGTTTGTTAGAATCCCTGATCTATAGTAACTCAGATCTAGATTGGTATTGGTATGTACAGCATATGGCTTATGAGGATATAGTGGATAATTAAATCCATTGTGAGCTTCTCTCTTGAAATTACACTTGTCTTTGATTAGTGGACTTGTGGGTTCTTGTGGAAATAAATCAAAGAAATCAAAGTAGGTCCCAGGAGCCCCAAAACTGCTTATCTCCACTTGTTATCATCATCACCATCATCATCATTGGAGAATTAGTCTGGTGTAACAAAAAAAGCACAACAGCAAGAGATTTGTTATTGTTGTTGTGTGCCTTCAAGTAATTTCAGACTTATGGAGGCCTCCAGGCGGGTTTTTCTGGGGCTGAGATGTATGACATGCCCAAGGTCACCCAATGGGTTTCTACGGTCAAGTAGGGATTCAGACCCTAGTCTCCAGGGCCACAGTCCAGTGCTCAAATGTTAGGAGTTATAGTCCAGCAACTTGCAGAGACCCAAGATTGGAATCTGATCTTGATAATTATGCAGCATCTTTTCTGGCACAGGAATCATCTGAGCTGGTGCCTCCTAAGATATAGAATAATTTCGTACCCCTACTTATTGGGCTATGGTTTTAACTTGAATTTATGAAGGAGAAATTTCCCCTGTGTTTTTTCCCTACCAAATTTTTTATTTTACAGCCGTTTCCCCAATTCCACTGTGAAACACCAGCCACTCCTCTTAATAAAAGTACCCCCAAAAAAGGTAAAATGCAGAGAAAGCATAAAGTTTAAAGTATTAATTTAGGCTGCACTCCAACAGGAAAGCCTTGCCAAGCTTTCATTCATTTCAATGGAGTTTGTACAAGACTGCTTTCTGTTGGATCATGGCCTTAAATGTAATTATAATTAAATGTAAATAAATTATATTTAGACATAATTAAATATAATTTATCATAAGCAATCATCATTTAGTATATTTTTCACATGTCTAAATTGGATAGTGCTCTGTAGCTACATAATTTACACTTAAAACAGTGATGTCTCCCTCATTCCTCATTCCAGCCAACAAACCCATTTCTGTGTACTTAATCGGACTATGCTTTAAATCACACTACATAGTGCTCTTTGTGGCAATGTGCAATGGCCAAGGCATATAAAATATGGTGAGATTTAAGAAGTAGCAGCTGAACCAACAATATATTCTCCTGGAAAGGAGACATTAAATAAATTGTGGATGTTTTTTGATAGCCAATTAAAGTTCCTTTAAGAACCCTGTTGCTTTTGTCTACATACTTCAATCCAAGCTCTTGGAACAAGTATTCTCATCATAAATATTTCCTAAATTACCAAAGACTTAGCAATGAAACGTGTGTCTTGCTAGAAATATTAACCAGGACATTCAAAAATAAGTCTAAGCCATTTCTTCTAAGGAAGTAATATATTTAAAATGGCATTGAATATCCACAGCGATCTTAATTTCCATGGTATTCACGTAAAGTGTACAGAATACATTTATAGAAGTTTTCCATGTTTCATTCAACCCCAAAGAGAATCCCTTTTTTTTAATTCACCAAGAAATGAAAGATTTTCTCATAAAAGAGCACTTAATATTTCCCTTGTGCACACCAAATTAGTGATGTTAAATCATTTGAGTTTAAGAGCTTTTTTCAGTGATGATAAGAGAAATTAAAATGAAGACAAACTTTTCTGCTTACCCAGAAGGCAGTAGCAAACATTTTTACATCAACATTTATATGATGATGGAAATTGTATTTATAATTGTAATTACAATGACAGTCATGGGTTGGATCTATACTTGGCCTTCAATCAACAGAAGGGATCCTTCCATTTGAAAGAGATTCTGTTGGATCTCTCCTGGCTTTAATCCCACAGGGAGATCTTACTGGCAGATGGGGAAGGAGGCAACTTTTCTGACTTCTCTCTTTGCCACATCCCATCTTGTTCTACAGGATTCCCAACCCTTGGGAGAAATCTTAGAGAACTGAGATGTGCTACAACAGCAAAGGGAAACAGCAAGAGTCACCTCTCACTTTCTGCTAATGGAAGCATCTCTGAGCAGTACTGTTTCAAAGGATTCTTCTGCCCAGAGGAGTGGAGATGGGATCCAAGCCAATAATTAAGCATGTGTTTTGCATCCTGTAATAAGGATGCATTCCCATTTAAGGACAGAATCCCTCTGCACTGTGCTAGTTGTTGCTGCTGTTTGTCTCTAAGTCATTTCTGACTTGTGGAGACTCTAAGGTGAACCTATCATGAGGCTTTCTTGGCAAGATTTGTTCATAGGTGGTCTTCCTTGACTTTTTCCAAGGTTGATAGAATGTGACTTGTCCAAAACTAACCAGTAGGTTTCCATGGCCAAGTGGGGATTCAAACCCTGGTCTCCAAGTGTCCTTGCCCAGTACTCAAACCATTGTACCAACTGGATCTCATTATGCTGATGGTTGTACTTTTTATTAGGGTTGTGCAGTGGTGGTGAGGCTTTGGCCAAGATTTTATATTGGGGTATAGCTTCACTTGCGCAATTCCCTCTCTACCCCCCAGCAGCCGTCAATCCCCAGATAGAGCAGTGGTGGTGGTGACGGTGGCGGCTGCTGCTGCTACTTACCAGTTGGAAGGGGAGGAGATGAGGAAATGATTCAGAAATAGCAGCTGGACTCAACTTGGGAAGGAGAAACATGGATGCACTCACATAGATGGTATACACCCTCTATTTCCTTCCCCCAGGAGCCAAGAGCACCTTTATCTTCTTGAGCTGAATTGCTTCCAGCTGCTTTATCTTCCCACTAATAAGAAGAATCAGCCCTTTCTAGGGCTTGATAGCTGCCTGGTTTGAGGATAGAGCACAACGGCAAGAGAATACCCTGCACTCTGTCTGGAAAGGGACTCATGCACATGTAAGCCACACTTATAAATGCTCTTGTCACTAACAGAGTACCAGCCTTACTATGCAAGCTCTAAGCAACCTATCATGTTAGCTTTGCTTTCCCTGTCATATTTTTAGGTAGCTGCTTTATTTTGATGTTTTGCAGACTTTATTGTGCCATGAGGGGATGATGGGATCAGATGGTGAGTGGTGGGAACACAGGGTTGTTATTGTAACAAACTGTGATAAGATGACAGATGCAGGTGAACAGACCTGACTGCAAGGTCAAACTGTTGGTAAGCTGAATGAGAAAATGGAAGAGAGACAGAGTAGCCTGGGAAAGGAGTTTTTATAGGTAGCCATCAAATGGAGCATTGGCACATACTAATTTGAATTGAATTCAGTAAATAAACAATAATTTGTAATGTTATAGTTTATAAAATATTGCAAATGCAATGTTCCCTTAGTCTTGGCAATGCCAAGGTATGCTCTTGTTTCTTCTACATTCCTGAATAAAACTTTGAAACCTCTAAGCTTAATTCCTTGAACTTGAAGTTATCCTGTATATCACATGACCCATTTCTCCAATGCCTTCCTTCCTTCAAAGCTACATTGCCCACAACCCTTTTTCTCTTTCTCCCACCAGCTACTCTGATGTAGTTCTGTGTTAGCCATCTTAGATAAATGCCTGAATTGTATTGGTAGCCCCAACTAAAATATACCCATTGAATCAACTATTAATTGTATGTCAGCAGTGATGACAATCCCATCAATTCAATGGTTCTGCTGTAGCTGGGAGTGGCAGGAGGATTCAGGACAATGTTTCCAAACTGTGGATAGACCCAGGGTCTTGGAATCAGCCTGATTCCCTGTTTTGCCTCAGTGAAAACCCAAATCCAGGGCTGGCCCTATCATCAGGCAGAATGAGTTGGCTGCTTCAAACAGCAGATGTTCAGTGTCATGAAAACAGCACCAAGTTGTTATTTGTTTAATTTGTTGTTTATTTAAGATGTTCTTTAATTTACCTCAGGCAAAGCTGAAATTACTCTGAAGCAGCCCATTTCAGCCCTGCTTTCCATGCAACTTACGTAAGTGTTGACTTAACAAAATTCCTATTGATCTACAGCGTCTAACAGTTGAATTTAGACTGTAGTTTATAATTTGCAGATGAAACTAAATGAAGAGTCTAGATCCATTAAAATCAATAATACTGCCACTGATGACTGGAGTGTGGATTGTAGCCCAGCATGGAATAAAACTGCATTCCTAAGCAAACCAAAACTGCCTCAGTTCAAATCTCTCAAATGTTAATCGGTAAATTTGTACTGACAGAAAGTATCACTTGAGCCAAAGGAGCATCTTTGTGACTCTTTTCCATCTCCTATATGAAAAGAGGGTGTGTTTTTTTTCCACATAGAAGATAGAAACTTTATGTTCTCAAAGTCATTGCTAGAACCCATGGATGTGAATGGAATGGAAGTACGTCAGCAAAACTTGAGAGAATATTTCTAGGAAGAGCTGTTCAACAGTGAACCAGCTGCCTCAGAGAGGTGCAGCTGCACCAGAAGTGCCCAGAGTCTGGATAGCTCTCTGTCAGAGATGCTGTGCTTAGAATCCTACTCTACAAATCCAGAATATAACAAGGAGTTGGACTGGATAAAGGACTAGCACACTTTAGCTTGCAAGATCTACTTTATTTTTCACCAGTTTCCCTCAGTGTTGTGAAATGGCTGCAGATGGACAGAGACAGACACTGAACAATGACTGAGACTATGCAGCTATATACTAAAACACCCCAAAATGTGGATGTTATAAATAGAAATCTCCACCTCAAATTACTGTAGCAGATCAGGGATTCGGATTCAAAACTCTGAAAACCAGTTTGCAGAGCTATGCAAACCATCTGGTCAAGAAAAATTAACCTATTTTACAGGTGCACAAATGGCAGAGTTTGTGGAATCTTCCTTTTTGTTCTACGGATCGCAGAATCTCCCAGCCAGCATGGCCAAAAAATAATTTTTCCATGCTCTGATTAAGTGAGGGGCTGAAAGAAAAGCAATTCAGTGCATGGCAGGTTATTTTTTTTAATTTCACTTGCTATTGTTAAACTGTTTAGAACAAGAGTGGACAAAGAGCCCCCACCCCCGGGGTGACATATGGTCTCTAAAGTTGTATCTCATAGTCTCTAACATTTCATTGATGAAAACATGTGAGCAACATCTCAGTGTGGTCAAGATGGCAAATACTATAATGAAGAACACACAAGCTTGGAGAGTCTGCAGCAGTTTGCTTTTGCCTGAGCTTACTGAGAAGGGCAAAATCCTACCGCCTCCTCTCTTTTTCTCCTTTTTGATTTAAGACTAATTTTTTTTACTTTGAACTTAGCTTGCAGCAACTGAAGTAAGCTGAGAACAAAGGGGGAAAGTGGGAGATGGAGAGAGATACTGTGACATTTTAAAAGCAGCTAAAAAAGTGGGATAGAGGGTTAACTGGGCCTGTCTGTGCAAAATGAGGACGGTTAGAGACCCCCCCACACTCTCAAGTCTCCCCTGAATGGCCTCTTTTCTGGACAAAAAAAGAGGCGGTGAAATACTTCTGGTCATCTCTAGGAGTGGCTCTTCATCTATTCAATAGGTTGCAGCCCCCCTTGCATTGCTCAATATTAGAAATGCATTTTTTCAAAACTGGGAACCCTTTCAGCTACAAACCACAGGGATCGATAGGATGCAGATACAGGTCTTTCACACTGCACAATTACAGTCCTATATTCCATTTTAATGGCCATGGCAATATCCAATGTTATCCTGGGATTTGCAGTTTAAGGAGAGGTATTTACAGTTCTCGGCCAGAGAGCTTTAGTGTTTTCTTAAACTATACATTCAAGGACTCGATAGAGTGCAGCCATGGCAGTTATAGTGCTGTAATTGTGTAGTAAGAAGGAGTCCCAGAAGTAAACTTCTATTAACCTCTTTTTTTGGCCATCCATGTGGCCCCAAGAGAATCTGAAGGCCAACCCACTGAAATTCCCCCACCCACTCTCAGAATATGGGAACCAAGGCCCTTTCACACTGTACTGTTATGACACTATTTTCCACTTGAGCTGCCATGACAATATCCTAGGAAATTATAGTATTTGTAGTTTAGTGAGGTAAGAATTCTAAATGTCCTTCCTTAAACTGCAATGAGGGCCAGGCTAGTGTAGTGGTTTGAGCATTGGACTACAACCCTGAAGACCAGAATTCAATTCTATGTTCAGCCATGGAAACACTGGGTAACCTTGGGTATGTCACACACTCTCAGCCTCAGAAACCCCCATCATAGGTGCACCTTAGGGTCACCCACGTCAGAAATGACTTGAAGGCACACAACAACAAACTGCAAATCCTAGGATACTATAGGATGTTGCCATGACAGTTAAAGTGGATTTGTAGTGCTATATGAGACTTCTCATGTCTTGAGATCTTCTGAGGAGGCCCTTCTTTCTGTCCCACCATGCTCACAGGTACATCTGATGGGAACACAGGAGAAAACCTTCCCAGTGGTTGCTCCCAGGCCCTGGAACTCCCTAGAGAGGTTTGACTGACACCTTCTTTGCTGTCCTTTCATGGGAAACTAAAGACTTTCAGCAGGCTTTTGAGCACTGATTGCTCAAGAAGAAAGACTTTTCATGTATTTTGTTATCTAGATTCATTGTTCTTCTTTTTAATGGTTTGCTTTTAACTGTTTTTAGGCATTTCTTCTTTAAAAGAACATTTAGTAACAGAGGCAGATATAACAGGGATAAGGAAAGAAGAGGGATAGGTTTCTACCAACAAAAATGAATAGCAGATCAATATGTTTCAGCATTTTATTCAAGACTAACAATATGCATGTGGAACAACCAGGTTAGGTAAGTCTGGCATAAGTAGACAAAAACATTTTGAACCTTCCAGAGGCTGATTGAAAGCCTCTTTCAAAATACATCCAAAGATAGTTTTTTTCTTTCTTTCACCAGCCTCCACTTTTCTTAAGATTTCCATTTTGGTGGCCAAATTTACAGATGCTTTTTTAACATACTGGAGTTAGGTAGTGAGACAGGCTAATTTGATTTCTCTTTTTCTGTTTTGCTGTTCACACATCCTCACTAAGTGATTCTGGAGGCAGCTGCTATTTACCTTGCCTTTGCTGGCTGACTCATACAGCTGCAGTAGGATCTGCTAATCCCATTCTTTCCCAGCTTGAGTTCTATTCCATTGTTTACTGCAGATGTGCTGCTACAACCCATCACTAAAAGTGTTTTTCCAAATCTCTTTTGTCAATGATGCTGCTGCTGAAAAAATTCTGCTAAATAGAGGATGGGGAAGGAAAGGGGAGGTTAGGCAGGTATAAAAAGATTTTTGTACAAAGGAGCTTCTTTGTTAGCTGAGATATTCCTGAAATGATAGTTTCAATATGTTTTAACTTTTTGATGTTGTAAATTGTTAGCTGTATCTGTTTTAATTTTGTCACTCATCTTGATTACCATAATGGGAAAAGAGCAGGATATGAACAAATATCGTGGTAGCAACAACAATAACAACAATTATGCAGTGTGAAAGGGGTCCCTGAAATCTAGCAATAGATCTGGTCTACCTTCTTTTGGCATCCAAGGCCAAATTCAGCTCTGTGATTCTATCATTTTTATATATTCAAAACATTTGTCTTTAATCAAGCTTGTGGAGCACACGTATGGTACTGTAATCTTTGGATCTAGAATGAAAAGTCCCCTTTCCCATCTGTATCTGCCCAGACTTTTAGATGAACTTCAGAGGCTATATGAGAAGTAGGATTTGGAGAGGAGGGGTAACAGCAGCACAATTCCAGAATTCACTGCTAGTTAAGATCTGCAATGTTTCTTTGTAGACCAGGAGTGGGTAACTACAATGTGACCGGGGGGGGGGGCAGAATTTTTCCCTTGCCCTCCTAAAGGGCCACACAGCTGCCAAATTGGATGTAAATTGAGAAATTGCTTTCTATTCCCATTTCTGGGTTGAGGGGTAGGGGTTCAGTTTACTAACCAGTCAGTCCTAGAGACCTCCAGTAGCAGCCATTGACTATCTTTTTTGCCCACAATTTTTTGAACTTGGTGGACACAAAAAGGGAATTGGGGTTCACTCTCTCCATCCTCCTTCAGCTATTAAGACTTCCTTTTCAATCAGCTTTTAAACAACAACTGTGAATACAGTGGGCCCTCAGTATCTTCTAGGGTTTGGTTCCAGGACCCCCCATGGATACCAAGATCCATGGATGCTCAAGACCCATTATATACATAGCAAAATAGCATCTCTTATATAAAATGACAAAATCAAGGTTTGGGTTTTGGATTTTTTATTTTCAAGCTATGGATGGTTGAATCCATGGATACAGAATCTGTGGTTACAGAGGGTCAACTGTACTCATTCCAGAGTTTACTGCCATCAATTTTTTTAAAGCATTTTGCTCTAATGCCCTGAGAGAGAATTTTATGTTATATTTTGCATTATTTCTTGGTGAATTATTGGTGAATTTACTTGCTTTTTTTCACATTGTAGTTTTCATCTTTTCTAATTCCAGCCCTCTACATATTGGTAGAAAAGCTGGATTCCGTTCCACATGTTGCATTTAAGTCATCTGTTATGGTGACCCCACAAATTTTATAGGGTTTTCTTAGACAAGGAATGTTCAATAGCTGGTTTGACACTTCCTTCCTCTTAACTATAGCCTACAACATCTGGTATTCATTGGTGATCTCCCATCCAAGTACTAACCAGGGCTGACCCTGTTTAGCTTCCCAGACCCAACAGGATCTACTGTCTTTAGGATATTTAGGCTTTCTGAAAAAGCAGGATAGAAATAGCAAATTGATTGACAAAGTGACTGCCCCGAGGAACAACTCCTGGCTCAACCATGTAGTTCTCTAGATGGTTCACAACCTACTTTATAGGACTGTTGTGATGAAAAAAAAACATGATATTCCTGTGTGTACTCCTGGAGAAATTGTGCTTAGGGAGGTATCGTTTCTGGTAAATGTATTTGAACCAAGTTTTTATTTATTATATTCCTAAGGGAGGATCCTTGAGGATCTCCCTGCCAGCAGGCAAAAATCTTTTATTCAGTCAGACTTTTGACAAGTGGCTGCTGAAAAGGTGCTATACATTTTAATTTATCTGTTTTTAAATTGTACTTTTAATGTGCTTTTATCTATGTGTTTTTAACTTGCTTTTTAGTTTAACCACGTATTAATAATGTAATTTGTTTCTATTTTAACTTTGTAATTTTTTGTGTTTTATACTTTGCTGTGAGCTTTCTTGAATATTTGATTAACATCCCAAATACATGGGTAGATAGTTGCATTATTACTTAACTTAGCAGGCCTTACATCCGAGGATAATGTTTAGGATTGCGCTGTTACAGCACTATTATTCCCTATTCTGTCCCATTTGACCCATCCACTGCTATACCAATAAATATAGAATACCACAAAGTTAGATCCATTGAAGCATGTAGGGAGGGGAGAACCCTGAACATCTGTGGATTTCTTGTGTGAGCAGAGTATGTCTATTACATTTAGAATGAGGAAGTACCTGTGGACTCCACAATACGATAAAATAGTGTCCAATATAAAACTGTAAGAGCAGAGCGGGTGAGAGAAAGAGAATTATTTGCTAATGTGGAGCTCATAATTATCACTCTCTATCAAAGAGCCAAGCATCTAGCATGTGTTTAACATTAGTTTCAAGAAGGTCAGTGCTAACTTCTTCAGGAAGGGAGTTCCGGAGAATGTACAGTAAGTGCACATTTGTTTAAAAAGGGCAGCCTCGGTGCAGACATATCACAGTCTTCAGGGATGCACAAACAATTCTGCCTCAGTGGAGCTGAAACAATGCCTTGTATTCACAAAGATTACAGGCACTTCAATATTGGGGAAAGAGGAGGGTGAAAGAGGGGGGCCTTGAAACACAGATAAATTGGTCTTCACCCAGTGCCATTCCTTAATTTACAGCGGTCTTTAACATCGGAGTCCAATTGCCCAGGCACTCATAAAAAGAGAAATGATGAATATTCAGGATGTCTTTTGAATCCATTAGGCAGCTGAGGATGAAATCTCCATATGTACAGCTTCAGTTGCTTTCACGTGCTGTTTGAGAAGATGCCAAGATGGCGTCAGAAAGAGAAATGATGCCTTGAGTTGTCAATGGAGAGAAAGTGAATGTGAGCATCAAGCCCATGGAAAGGGATGTCAGATTGAAGGAATGTGATTTGGAACATAAAATAGCATTGTCTTGAATCTGTCTTTCAAGCCTCTCTGCCATGGCAGCTTATTTGCCCTTATTACAATCCTATTAAATAGATATCTTAATAAAGACTAGCCCTCCCATTAGACAGAGAGAAGCAGCTGCCTCAAGTGACATATTTTAGCTATCCTAAAAAAGACAGGAATTTGTTGTTTTTCAGTTTATTATTATTCCATGTCTACTGCCAGAGAAATAGTGATAAACAGATAGAAAAGTGTCTGTGAGCTGTTCTGGTTTGGTTTGGTTTGGTTTGGTTTGGTTTGGTTTGGTTTGGTTTTGTCCCACATGAAAAACAACTTGGTTGCTCTTGGATAGTAGGTACCACAACTTTAGGGTCTAGGGCAGGGAGCAACTATGGTCCTCCTTAGAATGTTTCTCGACTGCACCTCCCATAACCCTTTACCATCAGCCATACTAGCTTGAAAGTTGTAAGCCATAAACACATGGAGTGTTACAGTTTTCCATTCCTCAGGCTGGCTCCAGACTGGCCCAGGACATTAATGAAAGCATTTCAGTCCATTAATTTCCAAACTAGCTCATGATTACACAGAAAATGTAGCAATGGGGCTTGTTTGGAAGCATTTAGTTCACATGTTTGTCTCTCCCTTCAGTGTTAAGATCTGGAAAATAATTGATTCTGTAACTTTGCTGCTGCAAAAGCCAGTGGGGGTCAGTATGGATTGTCCAGAACAGATGGCAGATAACTCCTCCTTCTGTACTGCCAATTCCTGGATTAGTTTTGCAAGCTGCTTGCCTCCCTTCTTAAAACATATAATATAGAAAATCCAAATGAAGAATAAAAATCTTCTCTGAAACATTTCAATGAAGGAAGGAAGGGGAAGAGGGAATAAAACTAAGAGTTAGATCCATAGAGATATAAAAAGAAAAAAGTAACACAGTTGGCAGGACAAGTGGAGTGGATTCCCTTCTTGTTGCCAAACAGTTATCTAAGATAATTCAGGAATTCCACCCACTTGCCTTCTCATTAAGGTGGTGATTACTGTATGCCTTCAAGTTGTTTCCAACTTATGACAACCCTAAAGCAACACTATCATGAGATTTGGTTAGAAAGATTTGCTCAGAGAAGGTTTGCCATTGCCTTTCTCTGAGGCACAGAGAATGTGACTTACTGAAGGTCACGTAGTGGTTTTTTATGACTGAGCTGGGATTTGAATCCAGGTCTCCCAGAGTCCAGCACTCAAATCACTACACCATATTTGTACTCATGAGAAAGGGGGAGAATTCCAGACTGTGTAGGGCTAAGGGAAAGGACGAACATCTTCAAAACTTTCTATAATCATAGGCTAGCCAGGTTAGGCCTGTAGGCCAGAGATTCCCACCCACCCCTCCCAATTCAAAGCAACAAATCAGCTAGTAGAGCAGTCCCAAACTTGTACCTAATTTGAACAGGCCCCAGTAACAGGTCCCAACAAACTTGGATCTTTTAGCAAATATAGCCTGAATTAGAAGCTAAAATGAGTAAAGCAAGGCTACCATATTTTGGGCACATCATGAGATGATCTAACTCATTGGAAAAGAGTTAATGCTGGGAAAAGTGGAAAGCAGTAGGAAAAGATCAAGACCACACTACTGTTGGATTGATTCTTTCAAGGAAGCCATAGCCCTGAGTCTGCAAGATTGGAGCAGGGCTATTGATGACTCAGGTTCATTCATAGGGTCACAATAAGTCTAAGCTACTTGATGCAAATGACAGCAAGGTAAACCTAGAGAGTTTCATCAAAATATCAACCTCCAGTATTGTTAATGCATGTTCCTTAGGAACATGAAAACAGACATTCATTCAGCCTCTGCTTAAATACCTCTAACGAAAGAGAATCCACCATCTTTCACAGCAGCGTCTTCCACGATTGTAGAGCTTACATTATCAAGAGGTTCTTCCTAATGTTTAATCTAAATTCCGTTTTTTCCCCACTCTGAACCCACCAGTTTGGGAGCAAAAGAAAATGAACACATTGTCTCATTTGTGTGATACTGGTATTCTTGAAATATTTGAAGATGGCAATCATATCAGCTGGTGATCATTTCTTCTCCAGATTAAACATACCCAGCACTTTCCAACTCTTTCCTTTTAGGACTTAGCCCTCAGGATCCTCAACATCTTTGCTCTCTCTAGTCACCTTCTAGCTTACTGATATACTACCTAAACTGTAGTACTCAGAGTGAGATTCAGAACTATAAATGGGGTCTCCCTATGTTACTAACCTTGCACACTCCCAGATCTGATATGATATAATTGGCAAGATATAATTTCAATTGGCATTAATATGGAAATTGGCTGCTATTAAATTGGCCCTGGTATGATAATTGTGAACAAACCATCACAAAAATAACTCAGCAATAGTGAGGGTGCCATTTTTATTTGTTTCTCCAAGGAATTAGGCTTCAAGCATTTGGTTTTCTTTAAATAAGGTCAATGGAGACATGCAGTATTTCATAATATTTGCATTTATTTACAAATGCTTGGGTTATGTCTAGATTTCTTAGGCAATTCTCTCATAAAGCTGTATAGCACCATTAACATCAAAACAATGCCAAAATGACCTAGAATCTTCCATTTTAAGGTTAGGTTTTGTAAAAGTTTTGGGCACAACAGGAGAAGAGTCTCAAATTCCTTCCTAATGGCTATATCGTTCTTGATCTCATTTGTGTCTGTGTTCAAAACTGGAGATTCAGTTAACATACTAAAATGACCCCAGAATAAGAGAAAGACATCTTTTTGCCTTTGCAATCCACTCACAAAGTAGCAGTTGGTAACCCTATCAGTTAACATACAGAAGCTTATCAAGGTGGACCCTTTTCCTTTTTGTTGAGGTGAAGTCAGCAAGTTAGAAAGAGTCCCTGAGATGCCAGGGTCACCCCAAATCTCATAGCAATCAATCAGAATGAGAAACTTGGAGCCCACAGGCCACATACAGTTATGGGAGGGATAATGCACAGCTCTTGACAACCCCTGGGACCATTCAGACAAACTCAGGCCCACTCTCTCCCCAAAAATGGTAAGAGTGGCCCACAACATGACTGGCATCCTGTTAGTGAATTACAATGGCATAAGTACAACTTATACCATCGTAACACACTTTGAGAGGTCATTGTGGAATTCTCTTCTGACTGCAACAGCCAAGATCCCCTCCAAACCCACTTTTGCTATGTGCCAGCCTGCCTGCCCCAGTTAGTCATGTCTATATGAGTGAGGAGAACAACAAAGATGCATCCAGCTATCTTCCTATAGCTGGACACACAACAAGGGGATGATCTACAGGAATATCTGGAAGACTCCCAGAAAGTCCTGAGGATGGCTGTCACGCTGTGCTGAGGAGATTAAAGGAAAATATTTGGAAACATCTTTGCTGCTCTCCCACACACACCAAAGCAACATGGAAAAAGCCATGTCAGGAGACTGCCACGCTGAAAAGATGGGGTTTGGGGGACTGCAGCAAGAGATACCACATAGCTATGCACCAGAGATGCTTCTCCCAACAGAGGATCCCAGCCCCTGTTTTATTGTCTCAAAATACTATCTGAAAGGCTTGAACCTAAAAGTTGTTTCAAGATGACACCCCAAAATAGGGGGGAAATGCCAAAGATGAATCCAGAAGCATCATTCAATCACCCAAAACACATTTTCTAGTTGCAACTCAGGGCTATAGTTGCCTACTCAGGTTTTCACAGAGCTGAAATTGCTCCACCAACCCTCACTGAATGCCTGCCCTACATATAAATGACTCCAGGTAAAACAGGGTGTAGAGTGACTTCATCAGAACATAGGGATTTATACCATATAAGTTACTAAGGAAGGTTGCCTTGAAATGTAGGCTTAATTTTATTCCTTTCCCAAATGAAAAGCAGAGTGTACTTTTGGATAGCTTTTTTTATTGCTCATCTGAAATAGCTCCCAAAAATGTTATGGCCGTGATAAAATATTTATGATGGGATGAAAAAATGTGTATATGTGAATAATACAGGAAATGAGTGAACATGCCTTCAAGATGCTTCACATTTTCTTTGTTCAGGAAAGGGTAGAATGGGGAGTTGTAGATAACTTGTTTATTGGCAATGACGCTCCTCTAGTATCTAGTTTTACCCTGCATTAAAAATTCAGAGCCCAGAGCCAAAAAATGCTAGGAGGGGAATGACAGAAAAAGATGCACTTGAACTAATGGCAGGGAGGTTTAAATAGCACACATCAGCAGAAAAGAATGGGGAAACCTACAGTACACTGACTTCACTGATACCCCATTTATCAGCAATTACTGACTCCATTAAAGGCAGAGTTTACAGCAGACAAGAGTAGCAGAGCCTAAAATATGTCCCAACAGATGGACGGAGAGTGTCAGTGATGCCGTATTTCAAAGGCATGTGCATCTTTGTTATCATTGTACGTGGAGTCAGAAAGACAGAGGAGGGAAGGAATGGACTAAGGGCCAGCAAATGATTTACTTGACCTGCACGGGCAGAACTGAGAGGGAAAACCTCATTAATTCCCTGGGTCATTCTGGAAGACATTAATTTGGTTTAAACTCAGGACATTGGGAGATTTTCCAGACGTACGCTAGGAATTATGAAATCTCTATAGCTGGAGGAAAGTATGTCCAAATCACTTTCAGCATAAATCAAGCTGACTTTGTGAAGAAGGGTAATATGCTTAATCAAGGGAGTTATAGAACTTCTTGTACTTTTTAGACAGAAAAATATGACAATATTTTAAATAATTATCAGGCTAGACTTGCTGTTCACTCCTCCCTTTGAAAGCTGTCTTTCTCTGCCATCTTGCCTGAGATGATACAATTTTTAGAATAGTGTGGAATAATGGGAGCATAACTCCAGAGCTCCATATTATTAATGTAGTTATATACTAAAGATATGTACACAGACACCAAGTCCCACTGAAATGCTATACAGTTATCAATGTCCTTTTAGGGTTACTCTGATTCTCTACCAAGAGGCTGTTGTTCTCCAGATGGTTTTGCACTACAAATCCCATTAGCTCCAGTCAGCACAGCTAATGATGTAAGATTATGGAATGTGTCAGATCTCTCCCACACTTTAGAAGATCTCACTGGATTAAAAGTCAAGAGGAAGAGGTTTCTTCACCTCATCCACTATATGAGTTAATCATTCACACATGTAAACTGTTTCTGTTGAAGTGCTTGGTTGATTTGGCAATGAACATTATGGAAATCCTTTCTATGATGAATAATCTACAGTGGCTCTTCCACACATTCAAGTCAGGAACAAGTGATGGATATGTATGTAAAAAACTGTTATTCATAACTTTTATTAAAGCATAAAGTTGCTAATTGGTATCAAGATGCTTTGAGTCTCTAGTCATCTGGCACAAAGCATAAATCATTTGCATTTGACTTTTTCAAAAAATTAAAAGCAAAAGAAGCTTTAAAAAAATCTCTACAATATCCTCATGTTGAACCAGAGCTTGGCAAAGTTCCTTTTTAAATTACAGCTCAGGAGTCCTCCAGTCAGCAGAATTGTGGGCCATGCTGGCAAGGAGATGCTTGGAGCTGTAGTCGAAAAAGTAACTTTTCCAAGCTTGTGCTAAATGTTTATGTAACTAGCACCACATACTCACACGCACATCCACAGTAAAAGAACTATAGGCATACATTTCAGTCATTGATGATCTTCACTATTTAGGCATTGTTGTTTAACTTTGTAAAAATTCATGTATATAAAGCTGAAACACACAACAACTACAAAACTAAGCAGGGTCAGTTCTGGTTAGTAGCTGGATGGAAGACTGCCAGCAAACACAAGGTGCCGTAGGCTATACTTCAGTGGAGGAAACTGGTAAAACTACCTCCCAATATTCTTTGCCTAAGGAAACCTTATGAAATTCATTGAGTCACCATAAGTCGACAGGGGACTTGAAGACACACACACACACACATTCACTCTGTAGTTCAACATCTCTGCAATAATGTGTAAATCCAAGTCAAATGTTTCAGAAAATGATAGCTTTATTTTATTATTCATTTTTTAAAAATCACACCATCCCTCCAAACACTGAAGGATTTCATTAACTCACTTTATCACAGCAAGCCTATAAGACGTATTAAGCTGAAAGATAACAAAATATCCAAGATCACATGGGGCCCATTCACATACAGAAATGTAGTTCCATCCAATGGAATCCTGGGTTGAACACTGTGGGGGGGGCATTTAGAATTCTCAACTAGATTGCTTTAGGGCCTCACTAATCTACAAAGCCCTGGATTCCATAGAATGTAACCAGGGCAGGAAGACTGCTGTGGAATCTTGGTGTTTGCAGAGCAATCTGGCTGAGAATTCTAAATGTCCCTCCCTCCACTGCACATCCCAGGATTCCATGAGATGGAACCATGGCAATTAAAGTGCAATAATACCACTGTGGCCCTTTTCACATGCGGGCGGGGAAACGGGCAGCTCCATGCAGAAACAGAGCTTACCTTTATTCCATCGCTGTGCGGAGCTGCCCGTTTTGCCGCTCCACACTCGGCGGCATCTGCGGCGTCCGCTGCGTCCGGCAGCACCCAAAATGGCGGCTTCTGACTGACGGAGGCTCTCCGCCAGTAGGAGAAGCTCGCCAGCTGGAAATCCTGCCCCCCGTGCAATCTGCAGGCACGCTCTTGTGCACGCCTGCAGATCTATACCGGCGCTGAGATGGGGCTGGATGGGGCTGCACGCCCCGTGCCTTTTAAAACCCAAAAAGCAAGTGGTTTTACAAAAGCATGGGCGGCGCCTCTTCCGGTCACCCCACGTGGATTGGGGTGTGGATTTACTCTAAAGTAATCCGCCCCGATCCACATTACGGTGTAGACGACCTCCGCAGAGGTTGCTCTACACCGTTTTTTAAGCCCCATGTGAAAAGGACCTATGATTGTGAAGTATGAATGGGCCTACAGTGAAGATGTGAACCTGGGTCTCCATGACATAAATCCAGCTAATTTTTGTACTGTGCTACACTTGCTCCTTTAAGTTCAAATTGTCATTTGCTGAACAAGGACGCCCATTCACCATGAGCAAAAGTATCTTGAGATATAGTACACTTAGGGTGCTAACCACATGTCATTGTCCGTAACATTTGTCAGTTGGTCATTGTCTTTATATTCTTACAAAAAATGTTAACATGAAAACCCTCAAACATGACTGGAAAAAATCCAGTGCTTGTACTTTGAAAACTGCATTTACCATTGTGAATGCCATCCTTTCTAAAAACTGCATCCCATCATGTTTACAAAAGGTTATCTCTTCTCCCAAAAGAACATGCATTAGTACTTTTTACTCATTCAGCACTGGACACTCCCTATCAACAACAGCCTTCCTAGCGGGAAAAAGGGGCAAATTAATCTTAAAAAGAGACAATTTAAGGGAGTTGGACTACAAGTTGGAGTTCATTAGGAGGCCATAAAGCACTGCCTGTCTAACATGCTATGTTCCCCAGATACTAGTCCAGAAAGCAATATTGTCTGCTTAAATGGATCATCACCAAGGCTGTAGGAAAGAAACAGTTTCTTAGATGAGTTATTTGATACTGTAACCCTATCCAAACGATCATTACTCATATAGTGCAGGAAGGCAAAGCAAGCTAGCCCCTTCCCCATGAACAGAGAAAGCTCTCCTCTTCACAAAGTCACTCTGCACATGACAGAACAACAAAAACATTTGTAAAAGAGATAGGGCTAGCACATTCTCCCTGCCTATGTGTTCAGGCAATATAAATAATGAAGAATTTCATAGGACATGTGGAAAAATGACATCCAAAGTTATGCTGCCAAATCTTTTGATCTAATCAAAACTGTATACAAACAAAACCCTATTTCTTTCATGACCTGGGCATATTCTCAGTTTGAAGAGGCAAAAAGAAGGGAATAATAAGTTTCAAATATATGCCCAGTGCACTTCCAGCTCATAAGTCTCTAGAAAACCCCAACTCAGAGCTGGCCAGAGAATATTTTCTTGCCTGAGTTGAAAGTTAAGATGGTACCTGACTCAAAGACTGGAACATTAATAAAAAAGTCTTAATACATTTTTGGCCATTTCCACCCTACACTATTATAGTGCTATTACTCCACTTTCAACCTCCTGTGGAATTCTGGGGTTTGTAGTTTTCTGAGGCCCAAGAGCTCTCTGGCTGAGAATTCTCAGTGCCCCTCCCTAAACTATAAATCCCAGAATTCCATAGGATGTTGAAAGTGGAATAATAACACTATAACAGTATAGTGCGGAAATGGCCTTTGTTTAATTTGTGAACTCAAAACCCTGTTATGTTTGCATTAGCACCGGCTGTGAGGAAAAATTAACAAGTTAATTTGTTATCATGTCTACAGTTGCTGGTCCCATTCAGAACCATAGTATTGACACACAAAATACCCTCTAATACTTTGGTTGACACCACTGCCCACAAATGGCGGAGTTCGTTGTTGGCTCTTTCAAAAGTACACTTTAGGTAGTTTAAATGCATTGTACAAACTAGCACGTCTGAGTTGTACTGGAATCCCACATTCTAATCACTGGCTGAGATTGGTGTGGTTTTTAGTCTGGAAAAGTTGTCCATAAAGCATACAATCTTACAATCTGTTTAGTTACATTTTGTCACTGCTCTGCTATGTGTCTTCTCTTCTTTCCATCCCTGATAAAATGTATGCTGCTCACTCACCTTTCAAATGTCAAGCATAGTTTGAGAGAATGACAAAAAACATAGAAAGTGCCTTCAACATGCCTCTTAAATTCTCAAAATGCCCTTTAAAAAAACATTAACACTAATTAAATTTACTGCATGTTACACTAAAACATGTCATGTCATTTCAACTTTTCTTCTTTTGAAATGTAACTTTTGCCCTTCTTACACACACATACACACACACCCAAGTATTCCATGTACATAAACTGTCTAGACTGGCCATTGAAACTTCCTCCATTACTACTGACTGAAGAATACCTGTTACCACATATGAGGGCAGCAGACTAGCTGAGGAGGTACAAGAGAGGTTCTTTTAAGGAAACAGTGGAAGTTGGCCAGCCCCTGTAGCCCTGCTCTCTACTTTAGTATCCATTGCATGAGGCAGCTGGCAAAGTCTGGTCTTTTCCCCTAAAAAACAGAAATTGAAAGGAGTCTTCTATGACTTGCCCCAGAGAGAGAGAGACAGACAGACAGACATTCCTCTTGGAATATTGCCCTCAGATGACCATCACTACAATCAAATGGTTGAGTCAAACTGTACTACAAGAGTATTTGCACCTGGCCAAGATTGTCTGCCTTCATCCCCTTCTTCTTTCATAGAATCATAGAGTTGGAAAGGAGCAAAATGGCCACCTAGTCCAACCACCTGCCATACAAGAATCCTCAACAAAAGTGATAGCACAAAATATAAAATAATGAATTGTTTTAATGGTTGAAAAATATTTAACATATTAAGAAGATGAATATGTGGCTTGAAGCAAGATGATGGGAGTTACAATGTGGCCAAGGAGACAGTAGAAAGAACTGCTTTTTAACAGGATGTGAGAGAGAGATAAGAGACACCAGAATGGGAAAAAAACAAGTTACTAGCTAGCCTGAGCTGAGAGATAAAGATTTTGACTCTCTGAGGAAAGAGAGCAACAGCAATGCAATTCTGGAGATTAGAAGTGTTTTGCATGTGCCTCTGTCTATACTTTACAACCACTGGAATCCAGGTGCATATTTTTGAAAAGACAGAAGGATATAAGTTTTAGAAATGTATTCAGGTCCAAACTCAATAACTTTGGGATTGGTCCAATTGCACAATTGAAATCTTTAATTGTAATGTTTAATTGTTTAATTAAAATCTGCCTTCTTACTTCACTCAAAATTCTCTGAGTTTCATTAGGCTCCAGGCAATTTTGTGGCAACAAAAGGACTCTTGAAAGATGGTCATCCAACCTCTGTTGGAGAAGGAGTCCAGGACCTTCTGTGGCAATCTATTTCACTGTCAAACACCTCTTTTACCATATGGATGTTCTTCTTAAAGTTTGGGTAGAATAGCTTTTGATGAAATTTGAAGTCACAGGTTCATTTCCTAGTCTCTGGAGCAGTAGAAAACCAGCATGCTCCATATTCTACATGACATCCCTTCAGATATTTAAAGAGGGCTATCATATCACTCTTATTCTTTTTCTTCTTCATGCTAAATATATCCAGTTCCTTCACCTATTCCTTATAGGGCTTGGCTTCCAGAGTTTTTAACTATCTTGGTCACTCGCTTCTGGAGCTTCCCAGTAACCTTCTTGAGCAGTGCTTTTTGAGAGTACCTTATACTTTCCCTATCAGCAGAATTCTAGAAGCTAAGGTTGCCATAAGTTGGAAATGACTTGACGGTACATAACAACAATGTGATTCCTTGGGCTGATCACTGAAAGTAAACCGCTGGAGTTTCTCTGCTACTCTCTCCCAAGTCCACATGGACAGGGAACATCCCTTAATAAAGTATTCCACTGTTTCTATTAAGTGTCCCAATGTTTCCTTCAAGCTGAGGGCAGCTTGGTTTCTGTCCTCTAACCTTGAAGAGAGCCTATCTGTGTCCCTCAGGTCTGAACATGCTACCTTTACATTTAGGATCTAATGGCACTAGGTCCTCCATTTAATGTCCCAGAATGGAATTGATGCTGAGGTGTTAAACAGAGACAATCATCATCATCATCATCATCATCATCATCATCATCATCATCATCCAACTTCTTGAGTTAAAACAAAGAAACACTGATGAACTACAAGCAAGTAACCACTAAGTGCAAAACCACACAAGATTCAGATATTGCATCTCAATGATATACCGGTAGCTATGTACCTTAATTATTTGACTTCTTGTCTGGGCTTTGATATAAGCCCAGATATTAAGTTACTTTTTAGACTACAACTCCCAAGATATCTCAGATAGCATAAGGGGAGTTGTAGTCCAAGTAACTTTTCCAAGCCCTGTATAGGCTTTATCCCAAAACATATCATCAACAACTAAGAGTGGAGCAAACCAAAAGAGTATCCATGTCATTTAGAATATGTAATAGTTTATGATTAACAATTGTTAGCTGGTTCTTGGAAAGTATCCAAGTGAATAGAAGTCTCCTTCTGGGACACAAGCACAGAACGTGTGATTATCTAATAAATAAATGTTAAGGAATGTAAATGCATCAAAGCCCCTTGAAATAGGATAAATATGCACTCACAATAGCTGGGGCATATTGGTCATAAAAAGGTTTCAGACTATGACAAGTATAGTCATGTTGAATGTTTCTGTTCTATGTATGAATTTTCCTTTGGATTGTGAAATGTTAGTATATATGGGGATGTGAATTATGGTACAGCAGCTCCAAGATGGAAAAACAGAACTAGACCATAAAAGGGGTGGAAGGGGAGATATTTTGTACAGAGACAGCACTTGAACACAAACTCAAGTTATCTGGCTGCTGCTCTGACTCCTCAACCATCAATCTTTATTTTGCCCAGTAAGCCAATTGCTTCTCAAACAAATTCCTTTCCCAACCATACCAGCAAAAATAAACAGTGCCTAGATTATGCTGAATGGAAAGAATTGGCCTTTGTTTGTTAATAAAACCAATTAATACCCTACCCACAGGACATCAGATTTCTCCCTTGGCATTTTCCTTTGTTTGGGACATTACACTGTTCTTAGTTCTTCTGCCTGCTCAAGAAATGTGCTGAGGGGAGTGGTATTGTCCTTTTTTAAAATAAAGTTACAAGACATTCTGGGAAACAAAGAGGAGACAGAACAGGGAGGAAGCAGTTTTGTTTGTTGTTCCTACCATTAGACTGTCTTTATTCCCGACATTAGTTGGAACTATAGGGCTGTACCTCCTAGAATCTGCTCTTTATTTAGGATTAGCAGATATTTTACCTTTATAACTCCATCAAACAAGTTTTTTTTCCCCTACAGATGAGAAACTGTGAAGGAAAAACTTGAGCACAGTTAAGATGTGACAAATAGACATATTTCTAGGGCCAGGGGATATGGCTAATGGGGAACAGTACAAATTTATATGCCTCAAATACATGAGAAATTTTTGAATTCCACTCAGTCTGTGGAATTCAAACCATCATTTGATGTAACCCACTGTGGGTCACATCAAATGATGGTTATATTCAACCAACATCTCTGGTCTTCAAAAAGTGTGGAGTGAAATCCACATATCTGGATCAGGGCTTTTTTCACACCACAAAGTTATAGTGCTGTGCTTGTGCTTTACTTGCCACAGCTGCATCCTGTGGAATCCTGCAGTTTGTAGTTTGGTGAGGCACTAGGGCTGTGTTTGTTAGAGCAACATACAATTTAGAACAGAATTATCTGCATCAATTTTCATTCGCCAAAGCAGAACTTGGAAATCGCTCATGTATAACTCTCAGAGGACTCTCAAAGAGTCACATTTTTGGTGCATAACTCTCAGAGGGCTCTTTCACATGACATAATCATATCATTATGATTCCACTTTACCTGCCATGACTGCACCCTATGGAATCCTGGGATTTGTAGTTTGATGAAGCACTAGAGCTCCCTGGCTGAAAATTCCAAACAACCCTCCCTAAACTATAAACCCCAGGATTCCATAGCATGTTGCCATGGTAATTAAAGCAGTATTATGTGCTAGTGTGGACGGGCTTGTGGTTCCCCTGATCTTGTACAGAAGTCTGTTAAACAAATATGTCATTATAGGAAGACTGCTTCTTAGTACATTATAGTAGCTTTCTACTGCATCCAAAGAAGTGGATAGCCATGAAAGCTCAAAATAAAAGCTAGTTAGTCTTAAAGGTGCTGCTATATTCCTTTTCTCCCATCTCACTCTCTTTCTTCTTTTTGGTCCATGAGTTTATGGAAGTCAATAATAATTTACAGCAGCCTCAATGGCTTCACTGTAGTTATAACTTTAGCACTCTTGCTCACCTGCTCCTTTTTTTTTTTAACCAGATGTCATTCTGAAAGGATGATAATGCTGCAGTTTATGTCATTCTTTTGGTCTGATGGTGTAACCTAGTGGAATCAAGGCATCTGTTGCTTATTGGCAAGGAGAATTCCATAATTCACAGCAGGCTGGCTTCATGTTAAGAACTTAACAGCCGCTAGTGAAACCTGAAAAAATGTTCAGCTCCAGCATTACTTCCTAAATTGGCCTTCTGCACTTGGATGCCCTCCAGATGTGTTGTACTACAACTCCCATCCCATTGGGATGGTGGGAATTCTAGTCTAAGACATCTGTTGGCACAAGATTGAGAGAAAGCTATTCTAGAGAGATCTATCCAGAGGCTTGCATTTGGAATCAGTGTTATATGACAGTATATTTTATATATTGACAGATATTTCACAGATGCTCACAGTATGATGTATAGCTTTACCACATTTATTGCACAGGTGTCATAAAATAGTCTACTCTCAATGTGGATGCTTTGTCATAGTGCTTAGTTTTTACTGCCTGGGCTTGAATGATAGACTAATGAATGTGGTCTTTTATCTGTTTGCTTCAACATTTCCATTAGAGGAAAGAAAGTCTGGAATAGTTGCCCTGAGACAAAAGTGGGATCAAGGGATCTCATGTAAAACATAGAAGCATTAGTTTTCTGGGCTACATCTCTCAGAAAAAAATATCCAAACTCCTCAGCCAGCCAGATTTCTGCATGTTTTGTTAATAAGAGTAACTTTTCCAAGCTTTGATCTCATTATTTAGGAAGGAAATTGTTTGATGCAGATAGATTTGGTTGTTCTGTAGAGGTCTGCTGAAGTCTAGAAAGTTTTTACCTTCACTTAGATATTCTGTAGTGGAAATGAAGGCATGGACCAAGCAGACCTTACACCTATAGCTGTTGCAGCTATTGTAATGTGGTAGGGAAGTGATGCCCCTAATGCCTAAAACATTGCTATAACAGCAGCTGGGGAAGCTGTAGAATCTCCATTTCCCAAGGATCTGGAGCACAGCCATGGCAGCATTCCAGTTCTAAAAACTAGGAAAGGAGTTTTTGCAGCTATCAAAGAAGAGATGATGAGGTGAGCAGGTGAGCAGAAGACACCTGTTGTTTTAGAAGAAGATCTTAATGCAGAGGCAGGCTAGTATGATTTCTATAACCAGGAACCTCCATATTTAGAGGGACCAGGGAAATATTCCTGAGAGTATTGATATCTGCAGTCATCAAGTGGCACTGGCAGCAAGGAAGTGGAAGAAGGGTTCGTGGAAGACTTAATACATCCACCATTTGCAATCTACTAAAATCTAGACTGGGCAACAACTGGTCATAAACTGAAATAGCATTAGTGGCTGGACTCTTTGAGATATCCAAACAATGCCTCCCACCCCATTCTTGCTGCTTGGTTATACAAGCAGCTCCCTAATTTATCAAGGAGCTATGGGCTATGAACACAGGGCTGGACATATGAACATATATTGGAACACACAACCAGCAAATTATCTCACCGACTTTGTGATGGTAATGCTAGTAGTTCATTTTGTTCTGCCACTATTGTATCTTCAAGTACTGTAGCCGTTATGGATGAACAATCTTCTCCCAATTACTTACTCTTGGCAAAGCAGGCTGTCTCAATATACCAAGACAGTCACTTGAGAATTCACTGACCCCTGCAAGATTCCTCATCTCCAGTGTGAGAAGAGACAGGGAAGGCTTTTTCCCCTGCTGAAGTTTCCACAGTTTGGGCAAAATGTTCCTGCATAAAACTAGTTTCTTTTCCCTTTGTGAAACAAAGCAGACACGAACAGCAAGGACAGAAAGATTGACTGATGCATCAAAAAGACTCATACAACTCACTTAGTGCTTCTGAATTTTAAAAACCTGTGTAACAATGAACCTATTACTGTAGGTTTGACCTCCTGACATCCAGAATACTAGATAAGATTCTCAAGTGTACAGCTATATCATTAAATACCGAAGTCAGAATCATCCATATCATAGTATTTCTAATTTCTATGTATGACTGTGAAAGAGGGACTGTGGAAAAAGCTGACAGGGAAAAAAACCCAACACAATTCATTTGGAATGTGATGCCAGAAGAGAGTCCTAAGGATACTGTGGGCTGCTTAAAAAGGACAAATAAATGGATACTAACTACCTTAAAGTCTGATCCTGCCTGATCTTGGAAAATAAGCAGGGCCAGCCCTGGTTTGTACTTAGATGGGAGACTGCCAAGGAATACCAGGTGCTGTAGGCTAGATTTCAGAGGAAGCAACTGGCAAAGCTGCCTCTGAATATTCCTTACCTAAGAAAGCCCTATAAAATTCATGCAGTCGCCATAAACTGATGAACAACTTGAAGGCACATGTACATACACAAGAGAAATTAGGCTGGTATCCACAGGATCCACAGAAAAATTCTCACCAGAAGCCAATATGACTAAATTGAGGCTGTTGTACTTTGGACAGATGACATGAATCTTTAGAAAAGATAGTAATGCTCAGTAAAGTGGAGGGCAGTAAGGAAAAGGAAAGACTGGACTACAGATGGGTTGATTCGATCAAGGAAGCTACAACCCTTAGTTTGCAAGTCCTGTGGATGATTGTGGCTCTTGGAAGTATTTCATTCATAGTGTCACCAAAAGTCAAAACTAACTTGACATAACTATACAATAATCACACCCAGAATAGCTTTTTCTTTGGCCCCTGTTGGAGAAATAGGAAAACTTTGTGTGGCCTGTTGTGAAAAGTTTGCAAAAGTTTGAAGCCATTATTGTTCCTCTCCCTCCTGATCTTTACCCCATAATACCAGACTATAGAGGGCCCAGGATATTTCCACAGGAACTGGATCAATAACAATTTCATCTTCAGTTGATACAGCACAAAAATATGGCCATAGTAATTGGAGGGACTCAGCCATGCGATTCAGATGCTTGCCCTTGTCCAGCTTGACTGTTAACAACCACCCAGAGGGGACTGACTGAGTGAATTCAAGAAGTGATTATTGCTTCTTTGCTGGTTGCCTTGAAGAAGATGTCTCTGTGGTTCTTCCTTAAGAAATTCTTTTTGGACTCAACAGAATGCTAACGGCTACTACCTGTCCATAAGAAACAAGGTGCTTAAGAGGAAAGTGGCAGCTTAGCTCCCAATGGATATGTACAGCCATTTCAATACAGGTTTAGGTCCAGATATGGCAATAAGGCAATTTCCACACTCCACTCTTATAGTGCTATTACTCCACTTTCCACATCCTGTGGAATCCAGGGGGTTGCAGTTTAAGGAGGGCCATTTAAAATTCTCAGTCAGAGAGCTCTTTGTCCTCAGTGAACTACAAATGCCAGAATTCCACAGGGTGCTGAAAGTGGAATAATAGCACTATAACAGTGGAGTGTGGAAAGGTCCTAAGATTGCCTTGGTTGCCCTAATAGATTACTTTTGTAAAGAGGATCTGTAAGAGAACAACAGATTACGAGCACCCTTTATTATTTTGAGGAGGACTCAACAACAATAGCTTTCTTAACATTTGTTAATCTTTGATCATTTAGTACACTTCTGAAGGAAGACCAACTGCATAGGCATATTGATGGTCCAATTTTGCTAGATCATTTGAGGGGAATTAGTCCTACACTAGTTTTAGGAGCAAATTGGTGCCCCATCCACCCATCTACCCACCCACCCCTTCTAGGGTCCATGCTCCTTAAAGTCTCTAAGAACCTACTGGGTGAGGTCACCAAGAAAGGTTTGGTGAAGTGATGATAATAGTAATCTCTGTTTCTCCTGAGTCAGATGAGGCTGAGCAGTGATGGGATGGATGATGGCCATTCAGGTGAATCTGAATCCTGGCAGGATGTCATCACAGACAGTGCTCAAGTCCTGAAAATAGCTGTGCGGCCCATTTCTAGCGTAGGCTGCACTCCTTCTGAAAGAGCAGATACATACACTGGTAACACTCTTGGATCTAGCATCGTCACTTGAATGTCTGGTGGCGTACCATTCTTGGGCAGGGGCAGCCAGCTACAAGTGACCCATGTCCTAGTAATATTTCTTGGTGTTTATGACATTATTGTTGGAGGTTGGCAAGTAGAAATCAACTTCAGCTTTTAAAATAAATCAGCTTGCATTTATGATTTTCTTGAATTTTTCCTTCCAATAGCTAGTTGCAATATATTGCTGTCTCTTTTTTTGCCATATTTCTGTTTATAATTTATGTTCTTTTCTTTATTTTCATAAGACTTCAGGTCTCTTTCGCTAAATGTTTTGTTTTGTTGTATTTTGTAGATTGTTATAACAGAACAAAATCACCAAAAAAAAAAAAAAAGCAAGACATGCTTTTAATATTCTATTAAAAGTTCAAAATATAACCAGTCCTTCATTAAAAATAAACAATAGACGACTTCTGTTTTCAGTCTCTTTTGTATATCTTTTAAGCCAGTCTTTTGTCATAAATTTATCCATTGCAATTGTCACTCCAGGTCTTTTATCTACACACTTTGGTGTAGTCATATACTCTGAAGAGATAATCTCCCTCACACATTTCAATAGAAGATGAAATCAGGCCCCCTGAAGGATTCCAACATTATTAGGTTGCTTGTGTTGACAAGAGCAAGGTTCACACATTAAAATGTAGACCTGGAATGTTCACAACTTTTCCTGTCAAAAAGGATTGTCTTCGCCTGTTCTTGTTTTCCTATCTAGGCCTCACACGGTGAAAGAGATAGATGGCAGCGTATGCCCTTCATTTGCAGTCTTTGTCATGAATGATAGCAGTAAACCAGTTGCTCTCTTGCCGAACAAGATAAATGTTGTTGTCCAGACTGGTGAACCCATTTGGCTTTTCTGTCATTTACCACTTGATTAGTCAGGAAGAACAAGCTTGTGGATGAGCTGCATGTAGGAATTGTATCACTTAACATGTTGGTCCCATCAGGTCTGAAGACCACAGTGGGTGTATGGAATTGAAATGAAGCCATTTTATAGGCACACAGTTCATGGTGATAGCAGTCATTCATTAACATCATCTGCTTATTTTGGAAAGCGAGAAGGCAAATGATTTGCTCATTCTCAAATATAGGAGATCACACTGTTCCTATTTTAAATAGCATTGCCAAACACTTCCCTCCTACTCTCTCTGTTCAAAGCTGATGGTCCTGCTTCATATATTTATTCGAGGCTGTTTAAGAGCAAAATCGAAATGTCCTATTCATTATGGCTTTTTATTTTAAGAGGATGGCATGTGATAAGATGTTCCTTAGACTACCAATTTTTTTAACTGTTTCTTTTTGGTGACTTTTGCTTTGCCATGAAATGGGAGTACCAATGAAATACTAGGCCTAAGACACACTCAACACTTAGCAAGGACTAGGAAATACTTGTCACACAATCAGTCCAAGTAGAAACAGTACAGGTTTATGAAGAGCAGTTGAGACAACACATGAAACAATTACAAATAATAGAAGATGTACTAGGTCATGGGGACATCAAAATAAAGAGCTAAGTAATATTTTTACTGAAAGCCAGTGTGGTGTGGCGGGAGATCAGGGTTTGAATCCTCACTCAGCCATGGAAACCCTCTAAGTGACTTTGGACAAGTCATATTTTCTCAATCTTAGAGGAAGGCAATAGCAAATCGTACCTCTGAATAAATCTTGCTAAGAAAACTTTACGATAGGTTCATTATAATTCAGATTTTATTTGAAGGCACATAACAACAACAGTAATTTTCTGAGAAGCAATGAGAACCAAAGCTGAGAAACATTATTTTTGAACTATAACTCCCAGAATTCCCAGCCAACGTGGCCATGGGGAACTCTGCCAGCAGTAATCCAAAAAATAAACTTTCTGCGTTCTAAATGCTATTCCAGAACTCTTCTTCAGACTGGATGCTATAAAAACAGAGGACAGGGGAACAGACAGAAAAAGGGCAAAAATTAAGTTCATGTTATTGCCTTGAGGTCTGCAGTTTAGATATACAGTGGAGAGTTGAAGACTGAATGAATTAATAGCCACATCAATTCCTTTAGCAATACATTCTGAAATAAAAATGTAGTCATGGTCACTTCCCATTTCTGAAAATTTCAGAACCTGCTTACTTTAGTCAGACAGCCATTTGCCCTAGCATGAGAGAAATTCCAGTTTTAAAATGGCAGGTGAATGAAGTATAGATATTTGGGGACAGCACACTGGGGCTGAAAAGCTGAAAGGAACCACACTCTGGATTTTGTCATTGGCTAGGGAAGCAAAAGCCTGTAGAAGTTTCCTCATCTAACCATTCGTATAAGGAAATCTGCATGGCAAGGCCTCCAGGAGTGAGCAATTTTTTTCCTTGGGAGAAAAAAAATTTACAGAGTTGTGGGGCCTCTGGGGGCCTCTATGGATTGGAGGGTACAAAAAGAAGTTGGGGTACAAAAAGCGTTTGGAGCTATATGCAGAACTCCAGACCATGTTTTCTCACCCCTGTTTTAGCCTCTTTAAATTTGAAGCAGGTACCATGGCAAAGTTGGGAAAGTTGTTTCTGAACTTTGAAGAGCGACTGCTAGCCCCAGTCTATATTTATTCATTTATTTATGATGACAAGAATGTATAAATAGGCCATTATACTTACAGATACTGGGACAGTACACTATGGCTATAAATATTCATACAAACACAAAAGAAACTAAAAATAAGAAAATATGACAATCAAGGCAGTTAAGAGAACCAAAATGACAGGACAACCCGACTTGAAATACCCAAGCAAATATAACAGTTTATGTTCTCAGAAAGATTGCAATGTTGGCACCAGATATACTTATAAATCCAGGGTATTCGTCAATCAGCGTAGTGTTGTGGTTTGAGTCTTGAGCTAGGCTATTGGGACAACAAGGTTCCAAATCTGGCACAGTCATGGAAACCAATGGAGTGACCTTGAGCAAGTCATACTCTCCAAGTCTCCAAGGAAGGCAATGGCAAACTTTGAATCCATCTTGCTAAGAAAGCTCAAAGCTAAAGCTGACTGGAAGGCACAGAGCAACAGCAATTGCACAGTGATGTTGCGACAGAAATAAATGAAGACTTTATTTCTTCCAGTGAAGGCTGATAGTTCCAGTCTCAGTGAGATTGTGGGACCAATCGTACCAACCCATCAGTGGGAATGAACCTCCCAATCTACTCTAGGTTTTAGCCTGAACTTTAGAAGAACTTTCCAATATGTTGAATCTATTAGGGATTAAACTAAGGTTCTGGATAACTCTGGGACTAAAAACTGGACCAGATTTACCACCACACTAAAGCCATTTCCACACTAGACTGTTATAGTGCTTTTATTCCACTTTCAACATCCTTTGGAATCCTAGGAACCTAGAATCCTCAAAGACCCCTGTCTAAACTGCAAGTCCAGGATTCCATAGGTTGTTGAAAATGGAATGATAGCACTATAACAATCCAGTGCAGAAATGGCCTGACATTAGAGCCAAAGCCTCCACTGCTCTCTCATTGTCGCATCACAAACTGAAGGTGTTTAAAGAAAAGCCATTCTTGTACACCTTAGGGCATGGACAGGTAGATACAAAGATAGTTGTTCTCTTATTTATTTGGGTCCCAAGCAATTTGTGGCGTTACAATAGGCACTGGCCCTTTCCACTGGGCTCAGATGTGCTCAGTGGTAGCCAACATTCATCTAGGTGATCCAATGAGCTGGTACAGTAAGCAGCTTTATATGATGCTTTTAAAAATTCAAATTAAAATAGTCACAAAAATAGTGTACTTTAATTTTTCCTCCTGTTAAAAAGATTCTAAAAATATATATGAAAGATGTTAACATAGCCCAAAATGTCTGTGTTTAAAGAATGGATGTCTGTGTTCCTTACAAAATAGATTGCTTAAGCTGCTTCATAACCATTCTGTCATCAATAAGAACATTCATAAATAAATGAGTGAGCAATATGTATCCGAGATAAAGATCTCAGAGACACAATGTATTCCCCAATCTGGTGGAAAGTCAGTGACATTACACTAGGGAAGATTTTTATTCCTTAGCAATAAATTTAAAATAGTGAAAATATTTGCAATGGACAGATAACTATCCAAGAGTTATAAAAATGAAAAAAAAAAGCAAGTTGTACTGTTTCCCCACAGCCTTCTAAAAACAGCAAATTACACACCTAATAAATGTATCAACAGGCCATGAAATTGACAGTCTGCAGTGGAAGAACAGGACTGTTATGTTTGAAGAATCTGGATTTAAACAACTTGGTGGTGAATTAGAAAAAAAATAGGAACGGATATTCGAGATGCAAGATTATTTTTGCCTAAATGAGGCAATGTAAATAAGCTTGGGAGAGAAGATCCCAAAAAGAAAACAACTTTCACAACTAGTTTCACTTGTAGAATTACCACTGGATTTCACCTAGACCAACATCTCAGGAAAATGTGGAAGTTCCTAATCGGATGAAATAGCCAAGGGATTTAAAAAGAAGTGAAAAAGAGCTTCTGTAAGTCTTGCAAAAGTTTGCACAGGGAGTTCTGCACATCCGTGCTTGGGAACCTCACAAAAAATCTACAGCAGGTTGTTAACTGAGTTGTGGTAGATCATCTGTCTCCCTCACCAGCACTGGATGGGATGTCCTGATGAACTCTTGAGGCTGACAAATAAATTCTGCCTGCAGTGGGAAAAGCTGATAAGAATTTAAGCCCAAATTGAAGCTGATGTTATACTGGAAGCAAAGCTGGTCATTCTCACCTGGCAGAAACATCCAAAGAATGCTTAGGGATGCAAAACAAAGGGGCAAATAAACAACAAAAAGAAACCCAGTGGAATTTTTCAGGGAAATTCCACATAGTTCAGCTTAAATAGGAGAATTAGTTGTACATATAAGGCCCAAAATTGAGATACAGGCATACCTCAGTTAACCAAGTACAGTAAATGTGTTCCTGGCTGTTACTTCTTTAACAGAAAATTTGGTACCAGAGGCAAAAATAATACTACCAGAATAAGGAATAGTTCCTGCACCACAAAAACGAAGAGCAGTGTCAACGTGCTTCAGCAAAAAATTTTATCCATGGTTAACAATATGCACATATGAAATATGCACCCAGGTCAGCTGAGTCTTTCATAGGTAAGTAAAGAGATTTTGAACCTTCTAGAGACCATTTGAAAGCCTGTTTCAAAATGTATCTGAGGATTCTTTCTTTCTTTCTTCCTTCCTTCCTTCCTTCCTTCCTTCCTTCCTTCCTTCCTTCCTTCCTTTCACCAGCCTCTACTTTTCTTATGATATCCATTTTGTTGGCAAAACTTGCAGGGTAGTTAGTGAGCCAGATTCACGAGGCAGATGCTGTTTATATTTCGTGTTATTGGCAGGCACATATGGCTACAGAAAGGTCAAGTGGAATCTCATTCTTTCCCAGCTCAAGCTTTATTGGATTGTTTACTGTAGGCACACTGCTGCAACTCCACACTGAAAGTCTATGTTTCCTCCAGTACCATCCATCCAATGCTGATGCTGCTTTAAAAAAATCCAGCTAGACAGAGAACAAGGAGGAAAGGTGAGCTGAGACGCCTAAGAAGATTTTGTAAAAAGGAAAAGCTTTATCAGAGGCATTGGTAACTGAGGTATACCTGTATCCTGTAAATCCCATAAGCACTTAAAACAAAGTTTACTGTAAGACCAAGCTTACAAAATAAGTCTTCATGCTTTGGGTTGGGTGGCATATTGGAAGTGGCAGCAAAATGAACACAGAGCCTTGCCTCCACACCATCCTACTCTGGAGATGAGCATCTCTTGTTGATGCTGAAGGAGTGGGACCACTGGTGATGAGAGGAAGGTGGTGGGAAGTGACTGGTGGAAGCAGCAGGAGCAGCTGCGCGAGGGGGGCGTTTGCCAACCTCAGGCATTAGCTTGGCTGGGTGAGGGCTGATTCTTTTTAGTCAATCGTAGTCTGAGCTCTCCTATGCCTCAAGTGGGAAGAGAGAAGTATCCCTGCTGTCTCCTAAGTCATCCTTCTCCTCACACTGTACACATGAAGGAACATTAGCACAACGAGTAGGGAATTCGTCTGAGCCCTAGTATATCAGGCACTCCATCTAGGGGTGTCCATAGACTGGTACTGGTTCATCTACTTGAGGTAGTTGTTCACAGGTAGGCTTTCACAGGATTGGTACCTCAGTCATGCAAAGCACCCAACAGCATGGAAGATTGTGTGCAAGTAGTTTCCCCCTTCCATCATGCTCAGAGGTCCAGGAATGGGACCAAGGTCATGCCCAACTCTGAGAGCATGGCCAAGATTGCATCCTTCCTCTCCAATCAACACATCAAGATCCCTTCATCTTACAACATGGGCTTCTATGCAGAGCTTGGCTAAGTTATATTATTGGAGAGAAAATCCCTGAATGCCATAGCTAACATGGCTGTTGAACATGCTAGCTGTGGTAATTTGGGAGTTATAATCCCAAAGGGGAACTTTCCTAAACTCTACTCCTAAGGATCACAAAACTAGTTCTATCTATCTATCTATCTATCTATCTATCTATCTATCTATCTATCTATTTGCTTTTCTCCCAGCATGGGACTGACCGTGGTTTACAGCAGCTCAAAAACAAAGTACAGTTAAAATCTTTTATATTGTTTTTAACTGTCACCAAATCAACTTTGATTTATGAATGGTTTATCTCCCAGATCCCTCATCTCTCAGGTTTTGCAGACTCAGGGCCATGGCTTCCTTGATTGAGTCCATCTGTAACATGGGCCCTTTCTGCACCTTACCTTTTCACAGTGCTGGGACACAGGGATCGTGCGAGCAGCCTCTTGCGAGAGGCTCTCAAGTCCCCACTGCTTCACCTCCGCTGCCTGCTGACGAGCAGGCAGCATGAGGGCTCCTCCTTTTCCTTCTGCAGCACAGCCTGGGATTTTCCCAGGCTGCGCTGGGCAGGAAGTGTGAGCACTGTGGCTCTGGAGGCTCCGTATGCACAGTAAGTGCACGCAGGGCCCTGGAGCAATGTGCGATTGTGCACCATTTTCAGCTACAAGCCGAAAATGAAATAGTGTACAATCGATGCCTGCCGACCCCAGCAGCATTGCGCAATTGCGAGGAGATCATGTGGACCGCTCCTCGCAATTGCGCGATGCTCCAGAGGCCCTTTCACCTGGCGAATGCCATGTGAAAAGGGTTATGGTCTTCCCCTTTTCCTACTGTCTTTCACATTACCAAGCATGGTAATGTGTCTTTTCATGAGTTTAGTCATATTGGCTTCTAATAGGAGTTCAAACCTAGGATCTTTCTTTCTTTCTTTCTTTCTTTCTTTCTTTCTTTCTTTCTTTCTTTTTTTTTTCTTTTTCTTTTTTTTTTTTTTTGGCTGTCCATGGTATCTGTGGAGCTCTTCTTCAGCACCACTTATATACAAAAACTTTTATATAAGAGTTAAAAACAATTAAATAAACCATTATGTTAAAAGAACAAAGTTAAAATAATTTAAAACACATGTAAAACATAACAAAAAAGATAAAAGTTCGGGACACTGAACATACTTCTGCCATCTGACTTAAGAGCCAAAGTTCTGCCAAAATAAAAAAAAGTCTTTGCCTTCCAGTGGAAAGTGAGCAGAGAGGAGCCAACAGGGCGTCCCATGAGAGGGAGTTCCTCAGTGTGGGAGCAGTCACCAAGAAGGTGCTCTCCTGTGCCCTCACCAAATGCGCCTGTGATGGTGATACAGAGAGCAAACCCTTCCCTGAAGATCTTAAACATACACCTATGTATCCCTGCACTAGTTAATACTTTATGATTGAGGATGAAATGTGAATGTCCCAGAAAGTGTCCCTTCTAATGTGACTTTGGGTGCTCATTAATGGATGCAGATCACCACCGGAGGCTGTGATCATCTAAGAACCAGCCCACATTGCCCTAAACTCATACCTTCCTGGATTTAAGCATGCAGATAAGGGTTTTCAGCCAAAGGACAAAGGCAAAACGTGTCATTTACATTCTAGAGCACATCCACCATCAGTGGTTATCCTGAAACTGTGTAACTTGAAAACGCATTAGGCGGGTAATCCTGACCAAAAACCTTACTCGAGTTTCCTGATTTATACAAGAAATGTTCTTCTCATAAGCAAAAGATGGACTAAGCTCTTCTACAGGCAATATTTCAAAAGCCCAACTACTATTGAGTAAATAAATGTGTGTAGCAGATACAATAAACATTTTCTTCTGTTCTGAAATCAGATCTGCAGATCCCTTTTTTGCTCTGCAGTCTGTAATTACAGGATATGTTAAATTTTCTTTATAGCTAGCCCTGATGGCTGTTAAGTGACCACACTGCCGAGTACAGCACCTCTCTCTGGTCTGCTACCATTTGTAATGAAAACCAGATGTTTCCTTCCAGCTAATAATCAATACAGCACTCATCCCAAGTCAAGTAGGGCTAAACATTTGCTTAGAGAATCCATGTAAAAGCTGTGATAAGCAGAAGCTCTTTGACAGTGGAGTGTTTCTTTGGACACTGCTCAAATGTGAGATAAACCATTCAAATTCCACAGAGGGAATGGGAAGGGAAAGGTGGGAGGGTTGATTTAAGTCTCAAAATGAAACTGACCCAGCCAAAATAAATGCCATTCCTGCCACCCACCACCCAGAACCATTTCTCAACTTCTTGGACCTCTGTAAAGACCTCAGGGACCATGCAGACAGGAGTTTCTGGGAACCAGAGTCCAAAGAAGGACATTTTTCCCAGTTCTGTGGCTTTCTTAATAAAAAGATGATCAATGTGGGAAGGAGGGAAGGTTGGCATTCCTTTTTGTGATGAATCAGACCCTAGATGAAACAATGTACACTTCCTGAGATTGGGCTATTATTTGGGAAATTATTTGAGAGATGTTGAAAGTGGAATAATAGCACTATAACAGCCTAGTGCAGAAATAGTTCAGGTCAATTACTCTTCATTTTGAAAAGTGAGATTGCACTTGTGCTCCATTCCACCAGCTAATACATCACTTTTGCATTGCAAATTGTGGTAAAACTCCACAATTCGCCTCCAAAGCAGATAGACAGCAAGAGTATCTGAGTTTGAATGGAAGTTTCCATGGCAGAACTGATTACATTTTATTCATTTAAATCTCTGGATGAATTATTTATATTTGCAATTATTCAAATATCTGAATACTAGTGGAAAAAGTGCAGACTCATAGAGCTGTTTTGAAGTCCTCAAGCCCCAGTTTGAGCCCTCCAAAAGTATATTAAAAAAAAATTTAATTAAAAATGCCCCCTCACCCCCTGGGAGCAATCCGCCTCCTAAAACCCTGGGCTGTTTTTGGCCCAGGGGAGGTCTTTTTCAAATCAAGAAGTAACTTTCCAGTTAATTTCCTGGTTTAAAAAGACCTGTTCTGGGCTTGAAGCATCCTGAGGGAAAATGAATTTGTAAAAATTGCTCCCAAGCCAGGGGAAGGAATTCGCAAAACCACCTCTGAGTATTCGTTGTCTAAGAAATCCCTATGAAAAATTCATTGAAGTCTCCATAAGTATGTGAGATTTAAAGGCACACGCTCACACTCACACTCACAAACAAGTAAGTTAAGGGCATTTCTCCTATTTTATCCTCATATGTGGTAGTAACAAGCCCAATGACACCTACTGTGTTTCATAGCTGAATGGATGGACATGCACTTTGATTCCTATGCTGGCTGAGGAATTATGCGAATTGGTAATCTGACATAGCTGGAATGTGCCACTAACCACTACACAGCACTCCACTCCACTGCTTCTCAGAGTAGACTGCTGCTCTCTCATGTCATTTTTACAATCATTTACTTCCCCTCCCCGCAAATGTGCACATGCACACACACTTTTAAAGTCGGGCTATTTCCACATGACGTTGCTGTCATGCAATGGGAACGCGTTGGCAGCAGTCCACAAGTTGTGCTTTTGTACAACATTGTTGCACGCTGTCAACACGCCCCCACCCATTGCAATCACAGGATATCCGCTTAATGGGAAAAAATCCATTAAGCACCTGCGATTGTGCAATGCTTCCATCACCACTAGCCATGCAGAAGGGACGGAAGCATGATCACGCACTTCGTTCCCCAGCGCAGCACAGGAAAGAATCCAAGTGCTCTGTGGAATGAAGGAGCATGTCGCTCTGTTCTTCAGGGAGCCGGCTGGGTGCATGTCGTGCTCCCTTCCCAGCAAAGGCACTGCAGAGACCACAATGGGAGGGCAACAGAAGGAGGTTCAGTGCAGAAATGGCCTCCGACTTCTGGAGAGTAATCATTCTGGTTTCTGTAGGTCAGTTGGTTAATTGGATAGTTAGTCAGTTAACAGCTTCTGTTCTTCCTTTCACCCATTATTGAATCAAAGACAGCTTACAATATAGGCTGAAATAGAATGCAACTAAAATCAGTCATAATAGAATTGTTTTTTTTAAAAAAAAGCTGTTAAAAACAATTTCATATAACTGAACTAAAAACAGTTGAAAAGCCTTTAAAATATGATAGGTGAGATAGGAAAAAAGTATGCCCCTACTAGAAACCTTTCCTGAACAACCAGTTAATGCCACAAAGCCTTCTTAATTAGCCCTTTTCACAATATTTAAAATTTTGCACACAGAATAACATAGAATCAGACTATATGAACCATGTATGTACATATGGTTTATTTTCTGTGATTTATCCTGGCTACAGAATTTGATTATTCCCCACCACCACCACCATTGATGGACTGGGATGTTTATGGCAGTAGAATCCTCTTTGGCAGCAGCCAATATTGCACCATATTTATTTCTACCTCTTCTCATCTCTGTTCAGCATCCTTTATTGTCTTTCTTTGGCAAGGTCCATATTCATCAGAGGTTAGAGAGCAGAATCCATTTCCTGTTTTATATTTTCTTGCACTTGCATGAATGACTTCAATTACTTTAGCAGAAGTAGTTACACAAGTGACCAGAATTTGGCCAAAGGAGGCAATTCAGATATAACTTATGGTCTTTTCCTTGCTCCTAAAGAAGAACCAGTCAGTAGGACATCTATCTCTGGCTTCTTTTCTGAAACTGAGTTTGGGTTTTATTTGGATATGTTTCCTGTGAATGGAAGAAGGAATATACCCAAAACAGAATTTCTTCCCTTGCTGGAACAGATAATCTGGGTTCATCAGTACTGCATGTTAGAGCTATAGGTCCTTTAGCACAAGAGGCAGAAAGACCCTGGCAGCAACACCATACAGGTCAGAGAGAGCCTGTTTGACAGTAAATACTCAACCAGCTATCAGACTATGCAGCCTGCAGCGCTAGCATTTCTGTACTGTTTCAGTCCAAATAGATTTCTGTCAAGATATGCAAAGATTCTCTCCAATCAGGTAGCCAGAATTGTCATAACACATCTGCTGAAGATCACTCTAATGAAGACTATTCATGCACTTCATTACCTTGATGTGCTAGGGAATCCAGAAGCAATAAGCATTCTCCTCTAAATACTTGCATTGTGATTGCCTTCTGTCCCTACTAGCCTCTCCCTTGGCTGCATTTTATTAGCTGTAAATTGTGCAGGGTCCAATATTTTTATTGTTTCACGCTTCTGTGGCAAGTAAAGAATTAATCATTTCTAAATATGCCTCTCCTGGTTTATATAAACCGTGTAAACTGTCTTAAATGTTTCTTTCAGTTACACATACCTACACATACCAGAGGGGCGGCACATGCCCCCACCCCCACATATATGATCTACATCAAAATGTTGCAGTCAGGAGTCCTAAACTCCCAGCTACTCTATTCAATCCCTCACCCTATCTCTCAAATTTTCCATTTCCCACCAATCCCATGTCAGCACAATCAGTCCTCATTGGTTCTTGAGAGTTTTCCTTCCCCTTAACCAATGAAGACTGGTGGCTACAATGTCAGTGGGGCCAGGTTTTAGTGTAGACTTTAAAGGATCTATCCATGGGGCAGAAGCTATTTTGGGGAAAGGGTTCAGCACCTTTAAAGTTCAGATTAAAACCCAGAGCACATTTACCACTCTTCAGCATCAGGCACTAGCATCCATTATTCCTTAATGTTTTTCCCATAAATAAGTTTTGTACATCTGAAAACTCTGATGTTCCCCAATCCTGCTAATAGCTTCTCCTTGTTGTTGCTGTTGTTATGAGCCTTCAAGTAACGTCTGACTTATGGTGACCCTAAGGTGAACATATCACAGGGTTTACTGGGGCTGAGAGTATGTGGGCCAGCAACCAAGGTCACCCAATAGCTTTCCATGGCTGACTGTGGAATTGAAATCTGGTCTCCAGAGTCATAGTTCAGTGCTCAAAACACTATACCACACTGGGTCTCAGTTTCTCCTTAAGGATAGGTAATTCCAATCATCAGCCCACCTACCCTGTCATCTGAGGTCAGGGATATACCTCTTTTCATGGAAGAGCCTGCCTTATTCATAGGCAGCAAGAGACCAATGAATTGATTGAATGGGAGGGTGCTTCTGTTTGCCGGTGCCAAGTGGCTGGAAGCTGGAATGGAAAGTGATTGTTGTTGTAGTTGCATTTGTTGTTTTCTGCTTTCAAGTCCTTCTCAACTTATGCTGATCCTAAGGCAAACCTATCATGTGGTTTTCTTGGCAAGATTTGTTCAGAAGGGGTTTTCCTTTGCCTTCCTCTGAGGCTGAGAGAATGTGGCTTACCCAAGGTCACCCAATGGGTTTCCAAGGCCAGTTGGGGATTTAAATCCTGTTTGACACACAAAACTCTATACCACACTGACTCTCAAACTGACTGTAGCAGCAGGCAAAAGAAAGCAACAGCAATCACTATCTATCAGCAAACTGGGGTATGCATGTTTTAAGAGGTGGTGGTTGACACACACCCCAGCTTCTTATCGACAACCTTCTTTTAGTCTTGTGTACATAACTGTACCTTCGCACAAGACAAATCAAAGGAGGTAAGAAGCTGTGATCTAAGGCATCTCTGGGTGTTTCTTTTCATCAGCAAGCCCCTTTTGTAGTCATTGGAATTCAGCAATTGTGCTTTCTAGTTGCCCATCTTTTCCTAGCTCATACAGAACTGCCCGGTTATGAAAGATGGAGATTTGGAGGGGAGAGTTTGGTTTATTAAGGTAGCACTTAACGTGAAAAAGGCAATGTGGCCAAGAGAGCCAGTGTGATATAGTGGTTACTGTTGGACTAGGACTCTGGGAGACCAGGGTTTGAATCCCCACTCAGCTGTGGAAACCTACCTATTAGCCTTGGGCACAGTCTCATCCTTTATGTTTGTTGTTGTATTTCTGACTTATGGAGACCCTAAGGCAAACCTATCAAAGGGTTTTCTTGGCAAGATTTGTTCAGAAGGGGTTTGCCTTTGCCTTCTTCTTAGGCTGAGAGACTTGCACCCAGTAGGTTTCCATGGCTGAGCAGAGATTTGAACCTGGGTCTCCAGATTTGCATGCTGCTCATCCCATATAGAGGCCGGTGAAGTGTGGGAGAAATCTGAAAAGTTTCTGGCTACATCCCTAGTTAGGTGCATGATGGTAAAGGCATCATCTGGAATCTTCCAGGGGTCTTCAGGCAGCCTGATGAGATGATATCACAGTCATGCATCTGAGTGTAGGTGCATAGCTAGATGTGTTTGAGAAGTCCCCCACTTCACTGGCCACCATACAGCTCTGTCAGGGGCAGGAACTATGCGAAAAGTGGGTTTACAGGGATTTCTGGACATTGCGTGAAAGAAGCAGAGCACTCTGGCCTCTGCAACAACCAAAAAAGTGAGTTACAGAAAGGAAACTTGGACTTACATCTCCATAACACACTCACAGGATAAGGTGACATTCAAATTATGAGTTGTAGATCCCACCAACAAGTAGAATGATATGGCCAGGTAAAGCAGTAGGTTTTGGATGTCATGCAAAGAGCAGCAAATGATTGGTTATTTAATCTGTGTCCCATCAGTGAACAAAATAGAAAATATGTGAGGACATGGGACAGGACCTTCTGTCCTGTAGCCTTCTAATTATGAAATACCCTCGCTCCCTTGAAGACTCAATTGGCACCAATATTACTACTGTTTAGGTGCCAGGTAAACATGAGTGCTCATGAAAGTTTTGGGGGCCTAATGGGTTTTACCAAAACCCTTCCACACACATAGTTTTAATTCATGTTAAACTGTTTTCAACTATTTCAACCCCTTTAACCGGTCTTTTAATTGCTATTTAATATGCCTTTTAGTATTTTAGAATTATTGGCATTATTTATACCGCTTTAAATGTAATAGATTTGGCTTATTGTACACCACCCTGAGATCTTCCAATAAGAGTGGGATATAAATTAATCCCAACAATGACACTATCTTTCCATGATGGTGCTCTTGTGAGGAAAGAGGCCATCCTGGTAGCAGCAGTGCTGCTGGTAGAGTCTCCCATGTCAGAAAGACTTTTGCTGAGCGACCAGACTAAATGTGCCAAACAGCTACTGACCAGCTATAGTAGTGGGGGTGACTCTAGTGGAAGATCTCTCAGAGACACTGTCTCAAGATGAAGAAATGAAATAAAAGAACAACCAACTGAATTTTGTGAGGCCAACAGCTTGTTCATTGCAAACACATTCTTCAAGCAACCAAAATGCTTTAGATATACCTCAGCTGATTTAGGAGAGGGATACAGTTTGCATTTCTACCTCAAGTGGTAAAACATCTTGATTCGGTCCTGATTTCAGTCAGGCCTAAATCCAGTTGTAAGTACCCAGTATGCTAAAACAGACACATTAAATCAATGGGAACTTGGGAAGTGAATATTTATATAAATTTCATTGAGGCAATTGGTACACTTTAGTTGAGGCTAGCAATTGTGTCTACACCAGATTACGCATCAATTATCACTTTTGATTTTTAATTATTGAATGTCTGAGACCCTTTTCGCACCTTACCGTTTCGTGGTGCTGCGGTGTGGGGCTCGCACGAGCAGCCTCCGGAGAGAGGCTCTTGCTTCCTTCCTTTTTTGGCTCTACATGAGCTTCCTGCTCACGCGAGAGCCCCACCTCTTCCTTTCGCAGTGCAGCCTGGGACCTTCCCAGCCTGCACTGGACAGGAAGCGCAACCGGCCCATCTCCCAAGGCTCCACACGCAAGGTAAGTCTGCATGGGGCCCTGGAGCAATGTGCCACCGTGCAGCATTTTCAGCTTCCAGTCAAAAATGAAAAAATGTGTGCGTGGTCCATGTCAGGGCCTGGAGCATCACGCAAATGTGAATGCATCGTGTGGACCACTCCTCACATTTGCGCAACGCTCAAGGGGCCCTTTCGCATCGGAAGTGTCAGGTGAAAAGGGCCTGAGATTGCATCCAACATAAGACTAATGCAATCGAGGTAAAAGGCTTCTGAAATGAAAATCACCCCTACCAGAAATGGCTTTGTCCCAGAATAAGGGTAGGGAATCATGCAGCTCTCCAGATGTTCAACTGAAAATGCCAGCTTTACTCATATTAGCTGCACTGGCTAGCGCTGATGGGAGTTGTAATCCAACAGCATCTGGAAAGTTTCATTATTCTCATCTCTACCCTAGAAGAAACCATCATTGAGGTATAAATATGTATGTTTGCATTAATATGTAGTTTGGCAAGTTAACTTGTCTGTTGCTGATTTAGTCATATGTTTAGATTATGATCCCATACTGGGCCTGCAGGATTTTTAAAAGAGTGTAAATCTCAACCAATATATTTATATAATAAATGTGCCCAACTTATGTGAGCATACTTGGTGATGATGCCACTCCAAAAGTACACATGAATTGGTGTCATTTAAAAATTTCACATCTAGTTTGGAATGTAGCAGCTTTTAACATCAGTAAGAAAAATTTTTGGAAGAGTTCTTTGGAGCAGCTTATGGATTCTTGTGTTTCATTTTGAGCTTCATCTGCAGACTAAAGCAGGATGCAGTCAGAGATCTGTAGTGTACAGTTGGAAAGAACACAGTAGGGGAAATTAGGAGAGGGCTACAAAATAATGCAACAGATACGCCACAGATTGCTATCGTCTGCAGAGGGGGTAGGGATACATCTCCCAGCGAACTGAACCAGCTGGATGTCTGAATGCTTCGTAAAATTTTATTGTGAAATACACAGATGATGAGTCCATCTGCAAAACATCAGGGGTGTTTATCATGATCTCCCAGAGAGTTCTGGGTGTGTTCCCCTTTGACACTCTTTACATGAGCTTCGCTTAATAGGAGTTCAAAGGAGATGTTAGAATTGTTTCAAGGTGCTATGAGAAAGAGAGTGAGAAAATAAAACAAGAGAGAGGAAGAGAGAAAGAGAAGAATAGAAAGGAAAGACTGCATTCACATAGGTGTGTTCAATGCTTATATTTCATTTGTTGCTACTTTTCTGTAGCTTTCAAGGCTAATATTGAAATTAAGCACCACATAAATTAAAAGTAACCCACTTTTCAAACTATGATCTTGACTTTCTGAACATAAGGAATTTTCAAATTATGCCGAGAGGTGTTTTTTAATTAAAAAAAACCATACCTTTACATCTAAGTACTCATTAAATTCATCCCCCCCACTTTACCCACCTGAAAGTCCTTGAACAAAACCCAGAGGGAAACTTAAAACAAAATTCAGATGAAGAGGATATAAAGTGAGTTTTTTTACAATCAGAATTGAGATAAGAAGATTTCCTGTCTACAGGCCCTTTTAAAGCAAAAGAAGAGCCCTGATAGATCAGACTAACCAGCCACATGTTGGTAAAAAAAATACTTTTTTTGGACTGGCTGTGTTGGATGGTGGATTCTGGTAGACGAAATCCAAAAAGCAACATTTCCACACTCTGTAAGAAGCCCAGCATCCTCTTTCCTTCAATGGCCAAAACCATACTTTTATGGGACCTTCTAGCCAGGCATGGAGGTAATCCACTTTCCTCACTCTCACCCCACAGAAACTGGTATTAAGTGGTACCACATATATATGGATTGCAAATTGAGGTGTTGAGTTACAACAACAAGGCAACCTAAAAACTGGGCTATTGTGAAAGAGAAGACAGGGTTAGGCATGATTTTGGGAAAGCCTGAAATGTGACAGAGGTAGAATAAGATATTTAGGAAATTAAACCTTAAAAAGCACTTATGAAAAAAAGCTAAGGAGGCAAAATCCTGTAGAACATTTCAGTGGGAACTGAATACGGTCAGTGGCCATAGAATGCTGACTATCTACAGGACATTCCAGTGGGAGCGGGAATGGAATGCAATATTCTGGAAAAAGGATTGCTGGCACATGCTAGTAGGAAGGAGCACTGAATAGGAAAGCAAGCATTCCTTGTATACACTGCCGCTGAACTTCCATGCTTCCATGTTGTTCTCACAATAGACTCTGGCAGGCATACCAACTGTCTGTGAGTTTAAATCCTTTTCAAATTCATCTGAAAGGCAACAGCCAGTGCAACATCCTTTAGCAATGAACTCAGTTATTTAATTGATATCTGAAGAAATATATTAACTTTTCTGTCCTGAATCCACAATAAAATTAATTGAAATCAATGACGCCACTAGAAGGAGGAAAGCTTAATTTCATTTATTGATCATGCACTCTGTACCCAGATCTCTCTTCCTGACAAATTCTAAGCTACATATATTGTTGCACAAGATCATCCTGTGGTTTTCCATTGCTCAGCAGGGATTCAAACCCTGGTTGCTCAGAGTCCTAGTCCCAGATTCAAGCCACTACACCATGTTTGGTCTCTCATATTACTTGCATATATACCCAGCATTGCCCAGGTATTTTATTTTATTTTCTCATAAGTAATATTTGTTAGAAAGATTTGAGATTCTGTGTCTCTAATTCCCCAAACTGTCTTGTCCAGTACCTGTAACTTTTCTCCATATTCCCCAATCCAATCTATATTCAGAGTTAACATACAAAGGTTGGGTTCCTGAAGGAATACACTGCCCTCTTCCTTGCTGCTAGGCCGTGTCTCCATAGCAACCAGCCTATTCAAGACAGGCACAGTTGACTGATGGCCAAGAGCTCTCTGGCTGAGAATTCTAAAGACCACTTTCTAAACTGCAAACCCCAGGATTCCATAGAAGCTTCACAGGCAGCCAATCATATGAGGTCTTCACCTGACAGACAAATTCACAAACTTTGACTTTTATGTATTAGACTGAGACTGCCATATTTCAGTTCCCCAAACCCATGTAGCATAATTTGCATGTTATGTATGCTTGTACAGCATCCAAATGAAATACATCTTCCAAATGTTAATATTATGCAACTAGAGAATTTTAATTATTGCTCTGGGTTTTTTAAACACATTGTTTCATCTTTGACACTATTTATAAAGTAAGCATTGAGAAATCCAGTACAGTTTAACAATTAAGAGCTCTAGAATTCAAAGAAGGAGATGGAAGTTCAAATCCTTGCTTGGTTACAAATCTTACAGCAGGGTGGTAGACTGTCCAAGTTCTAGGGGGCTACACTAACCCCTGACTGTGTCATGGATGGTGACATCTCTCATTGTGCTTCCTAGAGCTGCACTCCACTTTTTTAAACTTTAATTTTAAAAGAATTCAAAATGTTATGGGAAGTTGCCAGGGGGAAAAAAAGAAAGAAAGCAACATTTGTAGCCAGTGGGCACAAATATGGTCCAAGTCCATGAAACCATACCACAGGTCAGGCACAAGAGATAATTTGATAATCATATTCTAGTGGTTGTGAGAGGCAAGCTTACCATTAAATTGACATGGCATACTGGAAATTAATGTGCTGTTTGACAGGCTAACAATTAAGCAGGTGATTAATATGGCTTCTTGGCCATTTGCACAATACTGTGCCAAAACAATGGAAGCCTGTTTAAGAAATTGCTCTCTAGTGAAGGTATCACCTTTTTCAATGTTACATGCAAAATGGTTGTATGCCTTTCACATCAATTTAACTCCCCAAACAAGGTTAACAGAGGGGCCTCCCATGCTGTAGAAGGGTAGAGTTTACAGTGTGAAAATGATAATTCGGCGTGCTGCTTCTCATTCACAAGTAACAGTGAAATGGATTTTAATGGATTTTCTCTTCTGCATCATTAGAAAACTGGCAGCCCCCAAAGCACCTAAGCAATCTATGGTGTTGCAAGAAGATAAACTTTAAAAGAAATTTATTAACATTTGCAGATGAACATAGCTCCCATTGTTTAAAATCACCACTATGGGGTAGAAGAAAGGGGTTGGGAAACTGGGTGGGAAGGAGAAGGAAATTGTGTGCTATGGAGGAAAGTTTGTTATACACTTTCAAGTCAACTCTCACTTATGACAGCCCAACCAAAGGCTCTTCTTGGTAAGATTTATTCAGGCTTGCCTTCTTCTTAGGCTGAGAGATTGTGACTTGCCTTAGGTCACCAAGGAGGTTCCCATGGCTGAACCAGGATTTGAAACCTGCTCTCCCAGAGTCCTAGTCTAATATTCAAACCTCTACACCATGCTGGCACTCAGTGGAGAAAAGTATTCCTGATCAGTTTTAACACTGAGTAGAAGTGCTCCATGTTCCACAAAATTTTGTCTTTATATACTATCCAGAACAAACAAACAAACATGATTTCTAGAGCAATGCTTTCTAGAGCAATTACAGTCACCCTTCCAAAATTCGTGGACAAATTCCGTAAGGCCTATACTCCTCTATTTTGAGATCAATTTAGAAGCCTTACCCACCTATTCTTCCAAAAAAATTAAACAACTGGTTAAAGAAAAAATCTACCTCGCTTCTAAATGGGGTGACCTACATTTGTTCTCCCGAACAGCATATTCCTTATGGTACCCATTATATAAAACATATTTTGGAATGAAGAAATATCTTTTAAACCTTACCTTCACCCCACTTAGAAAAGCATTCACAGCTTTACGTTTTCAGTGTATGCCATCTGCCTATCTGAAGGGAAGATATGATGATATCCCTGTTCACCAAAGACTCTGCATCTGTGAGAACGGGGATGTAGAGGACATCCAACATTACCTTTTATATTGCCCTCTATATACATCTCCCAGGCAAAAGTTCCTTAATTGCTCCCTCCACTCCTCTCCCATTTCCAATAGAACACCTCTTGAGCAGGTTTGTGGACTATTAGTTGATAACGACCCCATGTCACTGTTATGGTTGCAAATTTTGCGTTAGCTGCAAGTAAGGTAAGATCTAGATATCAAAACTATCCCCACGAACAATACAGAGGTGATAAAAGTAATTGATCCTGGTGTTATAGAATGCATAAGTGTAATTTTAAATTGTATATTTTATATAATTTTATATTGAATTTTGCATTGGATTACATTATATCATCTTGGAGATATATTTTATATTGCTCCGATTTTTTGAAATCATTACATTGATTGTTTACTCCTTATGCATTGTTCTTGCATGTTAGCTTTTATATGAGTCTATTACCATTTGTAATGTCCTATTCTGCTATTTAGATGTATTTTGTCTGACTGTGGTGAATCGCAATGGCTTTTAGCTGAGCAATAAAGATTTATTCGTTCATTCAAACAAACAAACCTTTTCCCTTCACCTGATTAGTGGCATTACAGCATCTGATTACCCATTACTTTTTCTGGATTATTGCTTCTTCTATTATTGCTCCTTTGTTGTCTTGCTCCCCCGCCCGCCATAAATTAAGTTTAGTCCACATAAGTACTCATTTCCACTCACAAAAAAATGAAAAGGAGAATTCAGTTACTTTCTTATGACTACACCTAAAGCAGGGGTGAGCATATTGTCAACCTGGAACCGCGTGTACCTTCCTTGATTTTTTTTATTGATTTTTTTTATTTTTTGGGTGGCCTTTGAATACTCCATATCCCCATACCCACTCTTCTTCTGGTGAAAGAGGATAAACTGAGTTTTCTAGAAGCCTTCTAGAGAGACAATTCACCTTTTACACATATTGTAAGCCCTTCTTGTATTAACATTTAAAAAAGAAGAAGAAATTCAAAACAAGAAGTGATTTCTGGCCACTTCTAGTTTTTGGGAAGCATTTTCAGGGTTTTGGCAGTTCATGAGGCTCCCAGAAGGTCCTGGATGCTCAAGACCTGACACAGCTGACCATCCCAAAACTAATGAACCAAAAGAGTTGCCAGAGTGAAAACTCTGCCAGAGGTTGCCAGAGGTTCTTGTATTTTTAATTGGTGTTAAAGAAGGAATTTCAGCAGGTGTTGTTTGTTATACAACCAGGTATAACATAACACCTGCTGAAATTCCATATTCTATAGAACCATTAAAGGTGCAGGACCCCACTCCAGTTTTCATTCTGGCAACCCTAAAGAACATGGAAGGAGAAGTATGTTCCATGTATGAAACTAAGTGTAAGATTTGTACCTTTTATATATTTGACTGGAACCTTTTTATGAGTTATTTGTCTTGACTATATACTGATGGAAAAAAAAGATGATAGTTATTGAGCTTCTGACTTGAAAACAGTATAGAAATGCATTCAAAAGGATAGTGGGTTTTTAAACATTACTCATTCCAGTTGCCAACTGTGACAATATTTCCAAAGAAACCCCTCTAGAGCATTAAACCAGACTTTAAAATCCGTCTTCCATCTGCAGCTGTGAAAAAGGGGCAGCTGATCAGCATTATTTGTAAAATGGCTCCATATGGAAACATGATAGCACATGAACTTAATCGGATAATTTATGAACTCCTAGAAAAGCAAGTTTCAATCCAGCAAAAGGAAAGTATATTGCAATTTGCAACACATATTTAGACATATTAAATCAGCTGACAGCCAATTTGGAAGGGGCTCTACTTCAAGGGCAGAGGACACATTTTGCATGCTGAAGGCCGCAAGTTCAATCTCTGACATCCCCTGGTAGGGCTGTCAAAAAGTTATGGGGAGTTGCTGCTGTTGACAATAATGGGCTACACGGACAGCAGGATAAATCAATACAACCAGACCTGTGAAAGTTAATTTTTAAAAGCAATTCTAAGGCTATTTCATCACTACACTGTTACAGTACTATTATTCCACTTTCAACCTCCTATGGAATCCTGAGGTTTGCAGTTTAGGGAGAGGCATTTAGAATTCTCGGCCAGAGAGCTCTTTGATCTCAATAAACTCCCAACCCCAGAATTCCACAGGAGGTTGAAAGTGGAATAATAGCATTATAACAGTATAGTACGGAAATGGCCTTACTTTAAGCTCACTACTTCTGAGCTCAGAGAATAACTCGGATAGTTTCTGATGCTGCTGTTTACATCTGATGGGAAGCATATTTGGCCCTCCAGATATTTGGGCCTATAAGTCCCAGAAAGCCCAAGGGTAAAAAAAACTGTGGGGGTTATAGTATAAAGTGTGTGGATTGCCAAAGGATCCCTGCTTCTGATCTCCTTTGTCTCATTAACATAGACTGGCAAGTTTCTGTGGATTATTTGTTTATGAATGCCTTTTTAAATTTTTAAAAAAATTTCAATGTCCTTTACACAATATATATTTTTATAGTATACAATATATGTTTTTATTCTTTATATACAATAAAAGATATATTTTTTCACATAAGGTTCAAGAATATTTATCCTACATAGTTGTTCTGAACAGACATTAACTCACTCTAACCATCAATTATATTTTGTCACAGTAAAACCTATGATTGTATCCCTCTGCTTCTTCTTTATACCCTATCTACGAGTTTCTTTCTCCTAGTTCTTAGTTCTTATCATGGCATTAAAGCAATTACTGAGATATCCCCCCATTTATATTTATATTTTAAGTAATTACATAAACAGTTCCAATCTTCTCTAAATTTTATTGCTTAGAAACATAGTCAACTTGTTCATTTCCATAGTATCATATAGTTCTATCAACCATTCCTCTACTTCTTCAGTGCAGTGAAAATGCAATGAATGCATTTTTTAAGAAAGACGACACTTCCTTAGTCCAATGATCTACACTCTCATGGTTGGAAATTTGAACTCTGAGACTTCATTCCTTTCAAGAATGTGGATGTTCTGCCTGATGACTGCACCATTTTTAGCTGACGCTGAGTATCCCAGCAGGTTCCCTCCACAAAGCACACCTCTTGCAATAAAACTACTTTGCCCCTGCATCTACAACTTTGTGTCTTGCTGTCAGCATCCTTTTTCTGCAGTGGTAATGTAGGTAGCTGGTGGGCATAGCAGCAGCAGGAACATCCACTTCACTGTCAAGCACTGCTGCTAACTCCTGCCATTTCCATTTTCTACAATGCCTCTTGGGCCCTGATGTAACATGACACTGAAGCCGCAGTCACCTGGGCTCCAGTTTGTAGAAAAGGAAAACTGAGAGCAACCCAACCACAAGAAAAGCTGCCAGCCTTGGCTCCTGGCTCCTGGAAGCTATAGCTGGCATTTTGGGTCAGTATTAGAGTTGGTAAGAGGCCCTCTGGAAAGTCTGGACCACTGTCAATTCCCCAAGAATGTCAGCCTCTGACTGGCTAATGGATTTTGTTCATACTTAGATTTTAAGCTGTTGATAAAATATCACATCAGAAGGGATGTTGCTGGAGAGAAAATTACCTAGAAATTTCAAGACTTCCCTTGTACTCATCCAGCACTGTCTTTTCTGCAGTGTTCTCTGGCTGTTCCCACCCTACACTGTTATAGTGGTAATATTCCACTTTCAACATCTTGTGGGATTCTGAGGTTTGTAGTTTACTGAGGCCAAAGAGCAATCTGGCTGAGAATTCTAAATGCCCCTCCCTAAATTACAAACCCCAGGATTCCACAAGATGTTGAAAGTGGAATAATAGCACTGTAACAGTCTAGTGCAGAAATGGCCCAACTCTGAGGGCCTATGGTGCTCCTCACGTCAGGTTGTAGTTCTGGGGGAGCTAATGTTTACTGTTAAGCACTGGAAAAAATGAAACAGCTTCATATTGTATTTTGAGTTGACACCTCCTTGAGGGTCAATGGAGTCGAAGGTCTATTATGTGCTGCTCCCCATGGAGGGATTAGACAGAGGCCCTTTCCACATGATGTCGCTGTTTCATTTCTGCCACAGGATGGCAGTGGTTGGCAGGTCGCACTTCTGCATGATGTTGTCACTGTCCCGCTGCCATCGTGTCAGGGAGTGTCATGCTCATGCAGTTTTCACAAAATGGAAAAAATCCGTTTTGCGTCTGCAATCGCATGGTGCTCCTGTCACTTCTGGCCATGCACAAGCTGCAGAAGCACATTGGCGACGCTTCCTTCTGTAGTGCAGCAATTGAAAAGGCCCAGCTGCGCTGCAGAAGGAAGACATGGCACCATTGCGTTCTCTCCCACATAGACTGAGTGAGTGCAGAGGGGAGCGTTGCTGATGCGCTCCCTCCTGGACCTGAGACTGCAGCGAGAAGACACGGAAGAGCGTTGTTATGCAGAAATGGCCAGAGCTATGCAGTGTCATGGCAGAGGCTATGTATCTCTGAATGTTAATGCTGGGGACAAAACTGAGATTTACCAACCTCCTGGTTCTCCATGTGAACACCTAGAGAAGGGATAGGCAGTCTCCAGCCCTCCGGATGTTATTAGACTGAAATTCTCACCATTGGCTATGCTGGCTAGGGCTGATGAGAGTTGCATTCCAGTAACAACAGGAATGCCTACTTATTCACTACTCCTGAACTAAAGATGTCTCAATGGCCACTTTGGGGCACTAAATCCTGGTCTGTGTGGAATCTGGCTCATCACAGCATTTCAGCTCTTACGTTCCTGTGATGGTCTTGTCACTGGAAAAAGGAACTGGGCAAGTTCATCTTCATGACCCCATCCAACTATTATGCTTCTCTCATTTTGTGATTCCCTACTAAGATACTAGAAAATGCTCACAATTTTAGCTTGTGCGTGAACAAAAGGTTTTATACTGCAATATGCCCTGGGTTGTGGGTGGTACTCTGTGTGTGTGTGTACACACACATAACTGATCTATATCAAAAGATGTCCAGGAACACAGTCAGCAGATACCAAGTCACACACTGTGACAAGGGGAAGGGGAGAAATGTTGTCCTCCCTGTAATCATCTTAGCTCTGTACTTTTCTGCATGAATGGAAACTCTCTGCTTAAGTGAAAGAAGGGAAAGAGATGGACTCTAGTGATTCCGCTATGAGAGAGGGAATAAACATACTCTATGCCACCAGAGTATGGGGTACTCTGGGTACTTGGGGTACTTCCAAGTGATCTCTAGAAGGTTCAAAGTGTGTTTGTTTGCTTATGCTTAGCTTGCCAGTCCTGCTTCTTTGATTTCAGGCATGAATCTTGTTAGTTTTGGGTAAAAAAGTTTGCTGAAACATGTTGGAATTGCTTCTTTTTTCATGGTGTAGGAACCTATACCTATTGTTTCCATATTATTTCTGCCTCTGGTACCAAATTTTCTGTTAAAGAAGGAACGCCTAGAAACATACCTACCTCATTAAATGAGGTATATCTGAACATATTTGGGTGGAGCACTCAGTTCAGGAAAGTACAGGTTTTGAAGGCTAAGTGTAATTCACTTTTGCATATTGATTCAACAGCATGAAATTAGGTAAGTTTGTGTCACAGGGCAAACAGAATCAATTTCTTCCCCCATCCCTAGAGGAGGGCATGTTGTCATGCTCACCTATTCTGTTTCAAAGTTCCAGCAGAGTTTGTTCCTCCACAGCCATTATGGTTCATCAAACTCTCACTGCTCTGTGAAAGATTTGTCCTGACTCTGCTGTTGCTTGATGTCCCAGTGATAAGCCTTAATCTGGTGTTGTTTGTACTTCTCAGTCACCTGTATTTGCTTAAGGGGCCCAACAAGGCAAACACTCCTGATGCCTTGTTTATGCAGCGGCTTTCACTGGAGCTTATTAAACTCATAGTTACTTCATATAAGCTGTCGATCGGCCTTTCTCCCAGAGCAAGTGTTGACAGTAAGTAACAGACACTTTGCCCCCAAGGTACCATGTTTATATACTGGTGCAAAAGCCTGGTGGATTTGAGCCCTGTAAAACTATCACAGATAACAGAGCTGTTATCAGATAAGTGACTATAATAAATGACTACAATTAGTGCTCTGCTGATGAGACTACTTGGTGGTCTTTCCACTCCATTTTGGACATATCCCAGGCCTGGAAGAAATGAAAAGGGGAGGGGATTAGGAGGAAGGTTAAAACAAAACCATCCGATATTTTTTTTAAAGAGAATAGTTTACAGTAACAAGTGGGACCTGCTGCAGAAGGTTGCAGTGTGAAGTGAGGTGCTTTTGTTAAGAATATCAGCTGTTGCATTCCATCCTCACTACCAGTTCTCCACTCCCCACCAGACTCATGGGGTTTGCAGTTTAGGGAGGGGCCTCAAAGGATTCCATAGGATGTTGAAAGTGGAATAATAGCACTATAACAGTCTAGTGCAGAAATGGCCTCAGTCAGTGCTCTGTGGTCTTTGATCAAGATCAGTCTTCATTGGGTGTTTTGAAAGTTCCTCTCCTTTGGTCTCACTTTTCTGTAAAGACTGGTCGGGAGTGGAGATTAAGCCTGTTGATGCCATCCTCTTATCAATGAGTGGCATCACTGCCATCATTTTGATAACACAAGCAAGGGTGAAGGAAGTCTGGCCTTTGGAAAAAGAGGAAATTATTCAGATGTCTATGAATTGACCATAAAACCAGACTTTCTTTCTAAGGAAAATAATAAGTTGTCCAAGTGCCTAAATACCTTGAGTGAACCAGATCTCATCTTATCTTGGAAGACGTTAGAAGCACACTCAGGTCTGGTTAGTACTTGGATAGGGGACCACCAAAGAATGCCAGATGCTGTAGGTTATATTTCAAAGGAAGGCAATGGCAAACCCTCTCTGAGTATTCCTTGCCTAGGAAAATGTTACAAAATTCATGGCATCGCTGTAAGTTGACAGGTAACTTGAAGGTAAATACACATGTTTATCCAGTTATTACTGACTACCTCAGAAGTTACAAGTAACACCCTTGTGCAAGGATGGATCAACTTCTAACTTGTGAGACTTGATTTTTAATACCAAAAAAGTACACTAACACCTTTCTGAGCCCAGAAATCTGTGAGTACCAGAAGTAAATGGTAAATGGAACTTATAGTCTATCTACACAAACATCCTAGCCAAAAGATCCTGCATTTCAGGATTGTAATTTTGGCAGGTCAGGAGGGTCATTTTGTTGCTGCTAGTGTTAAATGATGGAGAGTCAGAAAACCTTGACAATCTACTACACATCACCCAGGAATGAACTATAGATCTTGATCTACCTTCTATCCATCTCTCATCTACAACTCAGGAAGATTATTTGCAGAATAATCTTGACTGTGTAGGTACATTGTGCCCAGGTAAATAGAATGGGCAGGGGACACAGAACTGGTGAGCTGGCTAGAGACTAAAGGATGTGGATGCAAACAGGATATTAATTGCAGTGGAGGACTTTTAGGAGCTGCTGAGCACACATTACTTCTAATGTATTACGTGTTATATAAAACAACAGTGTCACACAAGATTTGTTCATGCAACATATAATTTTGCTTTTTATTTTAAAATGCCCAAAGCATATTAGCATATATGGAATCCAAATATTAATTAAATTCTACTTTTACTTCCATGTACAAATTTTGTTTGAGGAAAAACTTGAACTTTCAGCAGTTATTTTTGCATTATTCCTTTTGATGTTGTCCATCACTGGCCCCAGTTAAAAGCTGTAGATGTTTTCAGGTACAGGTATTTGATCACATCATTTTGCTTCACAAGTTTTCATAGAATCATAGAATCATAGAAATGTAGAGTTGGAAGAGACCCCAGGGGCCATCCAGTCCAACCCCCTGCCATGCAGGAACACCCTCAAAGCACTCCCGACAGATGGCCATCAAGCCTCTGCTTAAAAACCTCCAAGGAAGGAGACTCCACTACACTCCGAGGCAGCAGATTCCACTGCCGGACAGCCCTGACTGTCAGGAAGTTCTTCCTGAGGTTCAGGTGGAATCGCCTTTCCTGCAGCTTGAATCCATTTTGTATTCTTTATAGACTCGGTGTGTGCCTGTGTGTGTGTGTGTGTGTGTATACACTACCTTAATGTCTAATAAAAAGTCTGCCTCAATGTGTCTAACAAATCCTAGTTAAATATTGGATTATTAGTAGTTTTAAAAATGAATCATTCTTGTGAGCATTTGTGTGATGCTCAAAAGAGCAGTACAGACAATTTGATCTAATTGAGCTGTCCCTGTGTCCCTGTTCAATATCCTTTTTATGTTCTTATTTGAAAAAGAACTGAAAAATCTCTTCAGGACTTTCAAGACATGCCCTCAGAGTAAGGTCAGCTTCCATCTGGGACCTCTGAAAAACAGAGATCACTTCCAACTAGTATTGTGACTGTTTCTTCTAGCTGGAGTTGAACCTCAAGCTGCTTTGGAGGAATGCCCAGCAGTAAAAATAATTTGCCTTGAATGGCCCATAGAGAGGATCGAACGCACCTCAGTTTAGTGTTCCACCTGGTAAGAACACAGATTCTTTTTGGGGAGGGGTTAAGAGTTCTTGTTTATAAAGCTCTTTCCATTAACTGTCTTGCAGTATAATTGTAATCACTGTTTTAAATGCATTGCTGTTTACACCCAGCAGGGGCTCGTTATGACTTGAATGTGGGAACAATGGTCTATAATTTAAGCACTTTGCTGAAAACCTCCTTAAAAGACATTTACATCTCTGTACAGTTTAGTCATGTATACAATGCCACACATTTAAATCCACTAAACTTCTGATACGCACATGCACATATGCAACTTAAGAATACACTGAAAGGAGAGCTCTGATGACTTCTAAGAAACGTTTAAGGCAGTCGTCATACCAAACCTGAGAATGACAGGCAGTAAAACAATGCAGGCCATAATTTTATGTAGCTCATACTTCATGTACAATATACATGGACTTTGTTGATGTATCAAGCTGGCATTATACAGCACTGCAGATGTCTCCAGGTGCCTCTTTCCCTCCCCACTAAAAATGGTAATGTTTTGCAAGCAGGAAGTCATCTCTTGTAAAAGTAAGTTACCTACAGGGGCTTGCACTTTGACTTGATTTAATATTTCCTAATAATACTTCCAGGGGAAATTGCCCTGAATGGGAGGACAGATCCCACAGGAGTTTTGATGCCTTGTGCGGAAGCAGGATTTATGGGTGTTCTTTGCATACCAAGCACCAGAATTGCTCATAAACTCCAAAAAGTTACACATAGGCATCAGTTTGTTTACCTTTTCATGAGCTTAAAGGTGATTCATTTGACCTTTAAAAAATATGATAAGGCCTCTTGCTGAAACCACTGCACTTTCCAGATTAATGGAAGGCTGTCAAACAGTGTAATCCTAACATCTGAGCTGTTTTTAAGTGTTGCATGTCAGACTTTCTATTTACAACCTGAACAGGCTAAAGACTTCCACATGGTCTATTATTTGGCCATTAGTTAGTGCACTCCCTGGAAATGAAGATCTCACTCTATTTATTTATTTCTTTGTTTATTAAATCAAACCATTTTAAACTATCTGTCAGAAAAGAACCACTAATATTGTGTACAACAGATCAAAAATCATAAAAACAGCAGCATAAACATTAATCCAGCAATAAAACCATGGGATGTCAGATGATCAGAAATCTCTGTAATCTATGACAGCGTTTCTCAGCCTTTGGCCCTCCAAATGTTTTGAACTTCAACCCTCAGAATCCCTTACTATTGCCTATGCTGACTGGGGTTTATGAAAGGTGAAGTCCAAAATATCTGGAAGACCAAAGGTTGTGAAATCTTGGCCCATGACATCATTTCAGACCTGCCAATCATCACTCTGTGTGTTGGAACTATGAACATCCACATGTGAATGTCACCTGAAAAGCACTTGTGAAAAGTATGTGAAAATTTACATCCTGATCTTCTCTGATGTTCTGTCCAGCATAGCTCTTCAGGAGCTTCCATGGTAGAGGGCATTTGGCTATAATTCTTAAAACAGTTCTTCCAGAATGATTCCACTGATTCTGGAAATAGGATTTTCCAAGTGCAGGGAGTCCCTCCACTGATACTGAACTTAACCATTGCACACTATTGTGTGCATAGTTGCTGTAGACAATTTGCAATTTGTGGTTAACCATCTGATGATAACAAAGACTCAGCCATACATTTAGTAAACATGAAGCCATGTTGCTTTTTATTTTTAAGGTGATGTAACAGCCCATCTGTTTGGTGATGTTCACACATACACAGGTTGTGATATGGTTCCATGTTGGCCTGTTTCTCCACTTGCTAGCTTTTATCCCTGAAATTTCCTGAAGTGCTTTCATTGCAATTGTATTGTTCTTGTGTGCCTTCAAGTCATTTCCTACTTATGGTGATCCTAAGATGAACCTATCATGAGGTTTTCTGGAGCTGAGAGTATGTGATGTGTCCATGGTCACCCAGTGAGTTTCCATGGCAGAGTGGGGAATTGAACTCTGGTCTCCAGGGTCATAGTCCAAAGCTCAAACCGCTATGCCCTGCTGACTCTCTGCAATAGCATTATAATCCCTTTAACTGTGAACTAATATAGTAACATAGCCTTTCTTGCTTTCCCTATGAACTGAGATAAGTATGTGTAGGTAGGTTACCCTTCCTCTGTCCACTATATGTTTGATGATAATATATTGCTTTTACTCCAGTTCCCACCCACCCCTCTGCAATCACGAATTCTACAACCATCAGAGGACATAGCTTGGGCTGGGCTATACCAACTTTTCCATCAAATTCTTGATCAACACATTCTTCAGTCAGGACATAGGATTACTTTCTGAAGCTTGGTGTTGTACAGCTACCACAAAATCAATCGGCAAGCATGGGTGCATACTTTAAGACTATTCCACAATCAGTCACACAGTAGGCAGATTGTTGAACTATAGTCCATGGGCCACTGATTGTGAACTCTGTTTAGGTTCACAAAAACAGATGCAGAACTGACAAGAATATCAGTTTCAATCAATATTACCTTATCTTAGCAAGGACTGGATTATCCATGATTTAAAAAACAAAAACAAAAACAGCATTAGTACTTCTGTAGGATGAATTATGGAATTCACTGTTCCAAGATGTGGGAATAGCCAACTTGCTTGGTTTTAAAAGTGGATTAAGCAAATCCTTAGAGGATAAGACTATCACTGATTGCTACCTCTAGCATCAGAGCTATGATGCTTTTTAATATCAGTTGCTGGGGAACAACAGCAGGAAAGAGGTATTAGTTTCATGTGCTGCCTGTGAGCTTTCCACAGATGTCTGTTTGACCGCTATGGAACAAAAATTAACTGTCCTAGGCCCTTTCCGCACCGACCTATTAAAACGGTGCAGAGCAACCTCCAACGGAGGTCTTCTGCATCGTGGAGTGGACTGGGATGGACTACTTTTCATACTTCCACACCTCAGTCTGCTCCGGAGAGACTGGAACTGGTCGCGCAGCGTGCTTTTAAAAATCTCTTTTAAGAGGTTTTTAAAAAGTATGGAGCACATGACCCCGTGCTGGTCTGTCGCCACGCTCCAGTGCAGATTTGCAGGCACGCTCCAGTGCAGATTTGCAGGCACTAGTGCGTGCCTGCAGGTCTGCTGGGGGTGGGCTTTAGGCTGGCGAGCTTCTCCGGTTGGTGGAGGCTCTTCCGGTTGGTGGAGCCACCATTTTGGATGCCGGAGCAATGTGGAGCGACGAGCTCGCACTGCTCCTCGTCCTGATGGACTTGCCCACCAAAAAGCCGGTGAGTAGCAGCAGGGAGCGTTTCCCTTGCTGCATGCGGAAAGGGCCTCAGACACACTTTTGATCTGATCCAACATGGATATTCTTACATTCTAGATAATTTCCTCCTAAGTAGCCAGCATAGAGTAATGGTTTGAGTAGTGGACTAGATGTCCAGGAGAGCAAGGTTTGAATCCCTGGTCAGCTATGGAAACCCACTGAGTGACCTTGCAGGAGCCACACTATCTCAGCCTCAAAGGAAGGTAATTGCAAACCCCCTGAGAACAAATATCATCAAGAAAACCCAATAATTGCCTTTTGTTGTTGTTATATGCCTTCAAGTTATTTCCAACTTATGGGAAACCGAAGGTAAACCTATCACAAGGCTTTCAGGTGGCTAAGAGTGTGTGACGTGCCCAAGATCACCACATGAGTTTTCATGACTGAGCAGAGAATCAAACCTTGGTCTCCAGGGTTATAGTCCAACCTTCAAACCACTATATCATGCTGCCTTTAGAGTTGCCATAAGTCAAATATGACTTGAAGGCACATAACAAAGTAAAATGAACTCTTCTCAACGGCCTGTCCTAAAGCCCAGGATTTTCATATGTCACTGATTTTAGTGATGATGCTGATACTGAAATTAAAAAGGAAGAAGAGGGTATCTGATGCTGATACTGGTATGTGCATGTACACTTAAAATGTAAGAGCATGAATGAAAGAGCAGGAAATGCTGCTCAGGGATCAGAGAGCAACACCCTTGTTAGAGAACTGAGTAGGGTTTTTTAGATCTAAACCTTCTGTATGTGTGAATGTAGTTATGTGTCTGCAGACCCATATGAATGCATATGTATAGAGTCATTATGTGTGTATGTGCGTGTGTGCACGCATGCGTGCATTTCTGTCTTTGTACACAGGGAGTTAACTCTGCCCGCTTTTTGCTTTGGCTCATCTACTACTGGCATGCCCTCTCTCCCCAAAGGTTAACCATGAGGGTATGAAGTTCTCAGGCTAAAAATGGTTCCCCTTCCTGCACTTGCTAAAGCAAATGCAATCCACATGACAACAGAGAGCTCTGTTCTGATAGTCAGTTCTAATAGCTGTACTTGTTCCGTGCAGCTGCCTGTATTACAACTGCGTGTTTTCACAAAATCTGATATGATTGCTAAGAAAGTCCACCAAACAAACAAACAACCCCAAGCACCTGTAGGGAAGGATGACATTCCAAGAGTGGAGCCTGTGTTTGGATGTGCTCTTGTACGCACAGCTTATCCTCTCATCTGATCAGGGCTATTAAATGTGTAACCACAAGGGGGTTGTTTGAGTTTCATACATAAAAACCCAGAAGTTAGTTGTTCAAAATGTAGCTCCCCAGGGTTGGTTTGACTAACTGAGCTCTCCGCTCTCCACTCACCTTCTTTAAGCAGAAATTGAATACTAAAGTTCCGCATTATTTTAAACCCTGTTGTGTTTGACTTTAGTGAGAATCACCATCTTGATTTAATCTGCAGTGACAAATGGCAGATTAATGGCCATTTTGCCACAGCTTTGTGCTTCCCCTTTGAGTTTCTTCCTGTTCTGTAACTAGGGGTGAGATTGACCTGCCATCGGTGATAAGTGTCCTCCCGGTTGCCATAGAGCTGATAAATGGGATCAAGCATCATAATCTCTGCCCTCTTTTTTTGGTCTCCTTCTCACTTTATTCTTGTTACATACCCAGAAAGAAATGTGTTCAGGGAATCAAATCCCAGCAATCCCTTCAAGCTTGTTAGAATCTCCAAAACTGTGAGCAGATTCTTTTGTAGTTTCTTTTAGATGTCTTCTTGTTTCATCGTTAACCTCTATGGTATGCAAAGGTTAAAATGAGATTAATATGAGAAATGGGTGATAATATAAACAAATGTGTCATAGACTACGAAAGGAAAGAGTATTTGCCACTATTCTCTTACTGATCAAAAAATGGGGGAAACTTGGTTGGTAAGAATAACTCAGTGATGGGAATCCTGTGCAGTTTTTTCACACTATTTGTACATCACAATTATTTTCAGGAAATTATCCTAAGCAGAAATGTGTGTGGGTTCTTTGACTGACAGATTTTTATGAAGGGAAAACATATTTTTGTGCATTCTGCCCACTGTTAGCATGTGGTGCATGCATGTGTGTAAGATTCCTGAATTTTGTGATGTCTCAAGACTGATCCACTAGTCATTTTGTTGTTATGATTGAGGTGGAAATATCACCATCACAAAGTTTTGCTCAAGATGATGGGATATTTTTTTGATTTTTTTTTCACATAAAATCCTATGAAATTGAGGAAACATGCCACTGCAACTCCCCAAAAGCTGATGTTGACTTATGCCCAAGCACCAAGATAAAGTTTGTAAAATACAATGTGAGTGGATTTCATATAGGAACATGCATCAGATTTGGTCAGAATCCAAATAGAAACAAGTTACTTTGGATCATTTTGGGTCCTTCTTGAAGCAAAGTATGCTGATCACACCAGGACTGAACCTAATCTTCATTCAGATTTTGGATTTTGGAAAGGCTCACACCTTGGGAAACTTCCAAGCAGAAGAGGGAAGAAAGATTGAGCTTCAGTGACCTTCTTATTTTTAGGCAAGTTTTATGAAAGTATTTCGAGTCACCATGGGGGGGGGGCAGTTAAATAGAGTGACTTTGACAGTTGTTTCTCCCTTTCTAAAGCTTCACTATTTAAAAAAACAGCTTAAAATTCTTTTCAGGCACCATAATATCCTAGTCCCTAAACCTATAATTCAGAAATGTTGCATCTTTCTGGCCCATTCTATGACCTTTACCATCTTCATACAAATTCTCTCCCCTCCAAACAAAATGGGAAGAGGAAAAGTGAAGCATTCCCATGCCTGAAAACATTTAACAAGCCTTAATCCTTATCCCAAAGTCACCTCTAGATCTTAAATATAAGAGGTTTATTTAGGTTTATTTGATAAGAGATTTATTTAGGACCAGGTAGAAAAGGGAACAGCAAAAGCTATTGTGAAAAAGTAACATGAAACAAAGACAACAAAAATGTTTTTATTTAGAACATCTAGTTATTTCCTAAGCTTCTACATGGTTAATAGAATAGAAACATTTATTTGTCCCGCTGTGCTGGGCCACACATTTTAAAGACAGGACCATTGCAAATAATCAAGGTATATACTCTGTATCTGGGTAGGCAACTGTGGAAGACTAGGGTGCTTCATTATGTTACTTCGGCCCAGGCCTACCCGGAGACAGCATATGATATCGTTTTGATATCAAACCATTCGGCCTTCCTCTGCCAACCCGCTCCACGTGTTTGCAAGGCCTCTGGACAAGCACATAAACAGGCACGGCCGGTAATTTTTGGACATTCCATTCTCCACCTAGGCAGGCAGAACAGAGCCAATCCGTTGCTTCTCCTGCAAACATGTTTTTGCTTAAGCGCAACACTAACAAAGGCGCCCGGCTCTGAGCTGATAGACTTACAAAGCCAAACTAAGCACCTTGCATTTGCATACTGGCTACACTATTGTTAAATCAGCGCTAAGCCGATCATGTTAAACTTGACCTTTTCCAAAGCTTTGTCCCGCTCCAAACTCGCATTGTTCTCACCGAGTGAGGCATGGCCTGCATTCACAATTCACCCTATAAAAAGCCCCAAGACCACCTCGGATCGCTCTGGACTTCCATCCCGCCTTGCTGCCGCTTGGTCCGGCGAGCTCCCCTCAGCAAACCGCGTGGAGCTTTCTTCCCTGCACCCCAACGACTTTTATATCTCTTCAGGACTACGAGACAGGTATCATATCACCCATTTCCCCTGAAAATCCCTATTTCCAATTCTTTGGTTAACTGTGTGACTGTGGTGTCTTTACTGTTTGTTTGTCTTTCAATAAAACATTGTTTTTGCTATTTTAAAACTGCCTGACTGCTTGACTGACCTGACCCCGTAGACCCTGGGTTGCAAGATCCCTGCTAAGTTACCCTGCCTCTCGCTAGCTTTAGTGAGTGTTCCAGCTAATTTCCCCCAAAGTTGTGTTATTGTGTGTTAGTTATTTGGGCGCCCCTCCTGGGACCCCCAGAGAACAGGGTAACAATTAGTCCACCAGGAGACCTGCTCCTGCAAAAATAATTTTGCCCCCCAGTGCCCCCTAGGTATGTGGAGACCTAGGCCCCCAAAGGCCATTGTGGAGCATTATGAGGCAAAAAAAAAAAAAAGGTTTTGAAAAATTTAGCAAAATTTTGTTTTGGAAAAGATCTGAGGTGCAGGGGGCTTCCAAACATGGTAGATATGTCCTCCACAACCCTAGAGATCATTTTTGGGCATTTTGGAGCAAAATTTTTTTTTTGAGCCCTGGAGGATTCTGGGGCCACAAAAACAGCCCCGGGCACTGTGTGTGGCCCATGGCCTGCACTTTGCCCGTCCTTGTTCTATCTAGATGCCTAATACCTTGGTAGAAACAGTGATAGATTTTAAGGAGTAAATGGAAGAGGAGGAAGAGCTGGGTGGGTTTTCCTATCTCTTTTGGAGGAAAAAAATCGTTTCTCACATTCAGCATGACATCTTTCTAAGCCAAGTTCCTAGGGATTTAATTCTTCGCTCCTCATTTCTCTTTGTCTTTATGTTCCTTTGTCATGGTTTACAGTTTGAAAAGGAGAAGGAGGATTCTGTAAAGAAATTCCCACTAATATCCAGTCTGAACACCCATAATCGAATCACATGTCTATATATTAACAGCATAGTCCTTCTCAGAGAATAAAGGATGAGACAGAAAGAGAAAGGCAAGAAAAAATGAGGAGTAAAGAATTCCATTCTGAAAAATTAGTTTACCTATGAAAGGAACTTATTTTCAAAAAGATGGCCAGAATCCTAGGCCTTTTCCTCATGATGACAGTCTCATATGTCATCCCGTCACAATCCCAGCAGCACCTCTGCCAGGATGAGAGCATGTTCCCAACGCTCCTCCCTGCACATGACTGGCTGCCTGCAGAAGGGAGCACAAAGGACATGTTCTGTCCTTCCAGACTGCAACCAGCCTTCTTCCCATGCTGCAGTAGGGGAGGAAGTGCTTAGATCATGCTTCCGGCTCTTCTGCATGGCCAGCTGCAATGGAAGGCTCATGCTGATGGGGTTTTTCCATCAATGATATAGCCTGCAATCACACCCACTGGTGACACAAGAAGGGCGGGACTGTGACAACATCATGCGAAAGGTTTGTTGCAATCCCCCTCCTCTTGTGTCCCCATGCTGGGACACTATCGTCATGCAGAAACGGCCTGTTGGGCAGTTATGAATGTATTAACTACCATAGTGACGGAGCTATGCAATGAATTCCAGTCTGATCACCCCCCATCTCTACTTATCAGGAAGCAGCTCCTGTGATAAATGAGGGTCCATTCCCTGTTGTCTTGGAACCAGCTGACTGACATTCCCACCCCTACCTCCCATGAGCAATCTCTGTTGCAACAGAAAGAACCAGAGTCCCTGTTTTAATACCTCCTTGCACCAGAGATCACTTGCATGAGGAGGGGTGGAAACATCAGTCACCTGTTTCCCAAGCAACAGGTGAACACATCCCCATTGATCACAGCAGCTGCTTCCTGGGAAAAGTGAGGATTGGGGAACTTTCATATTCTCTATTTGCCCCCTAAAGTAGGGGCTATGTAGGGATTGTGAATACCAACACTTACAAATGCGTAACTCCAGGTTACGCATTTGTAACTTCCCAATAGGATTTTGGCCAATGTACCTATAGAATGTGGAAATGTTACTTTTTGTACTACAGCTCCCAGAATCACCAGTCAACATGGCAACAGACTCTGATAGACGAGGAATTCTGGGAGGCATAGCCCAAAGCAGTAACTTTCCCAAGCTCTGCCTACCTCTTAGAAAGATACCCTCAATGCTCCAGACACAAGCCTTTAGGTATTTTGATATTTGGTGAATTTTCAAGCCACTACATTGTATTCATCACTTGGCTGAATTTTCCATAGATTTAACCTCCCAGATGTTTGTTTGCTTGTTTTAGTTTCAGCTTCGTCTGCAGGCAATATTAAATTTGCATGTAATTAAAATGGTGAATATACAAATGAACAATGGCCAGAGGTGTCAGCCCCTAGCATCTGGTAAATCTATTCAGAAAAGAAAGGTGCCTGAAATAAAGGTCCACCATCTGCAGCCCAAACCCTCAAATTAAACACAGAGCCAAGAGAGCAGGGTTAAATAACCCAATTCAGAAAGATCTGCCTCCACAAGATGAGTGGCTCCACAGATGGTAAATTTTGCTCCAGTGTTAGTCAAATTTAAAATAATTTGTCTGCTACAAAATTGATCTGAGTATGATGTGTTAAATGGAACAGCCAGTGAGCATGCTGATCAGGAAAAACATTTGGGAGTCATTGTGGAAAAAATATGGAAACCATCAATCCAGAGTGCAGCAGTAGGGCAACGGGAGACAAGAAGGAGGGAGGAAGATGATTGAACAGGGAAACACTGTGAGACGGTGGCTTTCTCCTCTACAAAGAACTGGGTTCTATACAAAGTTGGGTCAGTTGTCATAGAAAGCAGCAACCAGTGAGGCCCATTTTATGCATGCATGCCTCTGATGTTCTGATAAAGACATTCACATTGCTGTGCAGTAAACTGTGTAGCAAAGTGTATAGCTGCTTGATACCATTTTAGCCATCATGGTTCCATTTCATAAAATCTTGGGATTTGTAGCTTGCTGAAGGACTTAGAATTCTCTGCTGGACCACTCTAGCACAATCCCTCAGACTAGCACTTCTTACGCAATCTGATGTAGTGAGGTGGCAATTTTCCCCCATAATCTGCCAAGGACCAGTACCATATTTGTACCCATTGAGTACCACTGTTTCTTCCCCAGAAACTCTCCACAGCCTGGCAGCTGATGGTTCATGGACCATCACATCCTCACAGACCACCACATTGAGTAGAACTGCCTTAAACAGCAGTTCTAGAATTTCCTTAAGTCCCTCACCAAATAATAAATTGAAGAATTCTCTTAGATGGAGCCATGACAGCTGTGTCAGACTGCTATAATTGTGTACTGTAGTCATATTCAAAGAGGGACTGTGCTCTGAAGAAGTGCAAGTCAAAGTGGTGGTGAAAGCCTGCAAGCCCCTGGCTCCTAATCTACAGTAAGTTTCGACAAAACTGCATAGATATGATGATAATAATATGATACAAATCAGTCCCTGACACACCAGGGAGGAGGGAATGCCAGTTTACTACATCAGAAACAGAAGCAGTGCTCTAGCGCAAAGCTGGATACCTTAATGGCTTCTGTATAATTTTGACCACAGCCTCCTTATTCCCTGAGCATTGGCCATCCTGAAAACATTTGGAAGACGTAGTCAGTCTGCTGCCTCTCTATGGCATTCATAGTCTAATGCCAAAGAAGCAACCTCAGAAGGAATTAGCTGTACCTAGAACATCTATAATCTGGGATCTCTTTGGAAGAGGAGCAGAGAGAGTATGGGCAGAGCTGTACACAACCAGCAACTCTGAGGAATCACTGGAGCTTGAGTTCCTTGCCCTAGAACAAGAGGTCACAACATCAGTTGCCTAGGTCCCTAGCTGACTCTTGAAGGTCTCCTCCAAAGCATAGAAGCAGAGGAGACAGTGAGCCACCAAGGAGTTTAAGATCCAGCAGGAAAGCAATGTTTGAAACTAGCCAGGCAGATAGGGAAGCAAACATAGGCACTTGCCCAGGTCAGTGCCTGGCCCAGAAGTGGAATATCCAGCTCCTGTACCACAGGTGGGCAAAGTGCAGCTTAAGAACTGCATGCAATCTTCCAAGCTGTTTTCCTGCATGTTCCCCCATTCCCCCACCAGAAGGGCAACAGGCAGGGGTTCAGAGTAGCTTCCCTCAGCAGGGAGTTCCACAAGATCTACATGGCTATGCAGCTTTCATTTCTACACTGATTCCTTAGTGTGAATTGCTAAGTAAACAGGGAAAGACTTACCAGGCTCCTGCTGGAAGGGTGGAAGATAGAGAGGAGCACCAGCCCTACTCTGGTATTTTTTTATTTTGAGAAGACAAGATAAAGAAAAAGAAAACATTTTTCCCTTGTTGTGGTGTAAGGGAAAGCATTTAGACCAACTCCTGGGGCCCATTCATACTAAATAATTGTAGGTCTATGATTCCACTTGAATTGCTGGGATTTGCAGTTCAGTTAGAGCATTTAAAATTCTCAGGAAGAGAGCTCTAATGCCTCCCTAAACCACAAACCTCAGGATTCCAGAGCATGCAACTGTGGCACTTAAAGTGGAATCATAATGCTATGACTTGGTAATATGAGAGAGCTCCAAGCCTGCTCTACATGTTCTCTTGTGTTGCAGGCATGGCAGAGACTTATAGTCCTATCACATTATACTATTATAGAGCTATTATTCCACTTTCAACATCCTGTGGTATTCTGGGGTTTGTAGTTTACTGAGGCCGAAGAGCTCTCTGGCTGAGAATTCTAAAGGCCCCTCCCTAAGCTGCAAACCCCAGGATTCTGTAGGATATTGAAAGTGGAATAATAGCACTATAATAGTGTAGTGCAGAAATGGCCTAAATTCATTAGTGTGAACTGCTAGGTAAACAGGGAAAGACTGTGGCTTTATTTTTCTAAAAAAAAAAAGTCTAAACAAGAGGGAACAAACAACCTGGAGTAAGTGGTGGAGTTTCAATTCATTACTGTTGTGCTATTATGTCTACAAAAAATTCTATTCTCTAGAAGCTGCGGGTGCTATTTACTAAAAATATTTGAACACCTGTTAATTGCAATGAAACAAAAGTGATTTTCAGCCTTTCCATAATCCTTTGGCCTTATGAGGCTGCTCACTTGAGGCCTTTTGCCTGCCCAAGTAGTTCTGTTCTATCAGTGAATGTTCTCCTTCTGTCCTTAATCTGGAATATGCAATATCCTGTCCCTCTCTGGCCTAGAGCCCTCCAGCTGTGTCAAACAACAAACTCCATAATCTACAGTCAGCATGGCAAGTCTTGCTGGTGGGACTATGGGAACGGTGGTCCAGCACTTCCATAGAGTGTCCTGTTAGGGGAACCACAATATCCGTCGGATTTCTCTCTCTTCAAGGCAGGACATGAGCATCACTAGAGTACCCTTTCTAACCGAGAGGTGTGTGGTGTGACTGAGGACATGTAAGTTCAGCCAACATAGGCTGCATCCTAAAAAGTAAATAGATATCAAATTGGGTAGCTTTACTTTAGCCATGTCACACCATTACACTTTGTCTCCACTAGGGTAGGGGAGTTTCCAGTCTGATCTTCTCCTTCTCCTGCCCCTTTGGGTTGGTGCTTAGACTTGCATCCCTTTCCTCTGGAATAATTGCACATGTTGTAAGCCAGGCATGCTGGTGAATCTGAAGATCCTGACTTGATCACTATCTCCTCTGCTTTTGTGTTGTAGAAGGGACCTTCAGGAGCTAACCAGAAACCCAGGAAACTGGTGTGGAAATCTCCAGTCCCAGTGTGGGAGGATCTAATTACAGTAGCTCCTCAAAGTTGTGTGTAGTGCACTCTGCGGGGAGGCTTCTGCTCTTCCTGTAGCTTCTTTTCTCTGTAAGTCCGAGCATTAACAGATTTCCTGCTTAGACATAAGCAGCAGCAAGCAACATGACATTCTCCAGATGTTTTGGATTTGTTGTTGTGTGCCTTCAAGTCATTTCTGCCTCATGGCGACCCTAAGGAGAATCTATCACGGGTTTTTCTGGGCAAGATTTGTTCAGAGGGGGTTTGCCTTTGCTTTAGTTTGAGGCTGAGAGAATGTGATTTGCCTAAGGTTACCCAGTGGGTTTCCATGGCTGAGCAGAGATTTGAACCCTGGTCTCCAGAGTAATTCTCCAACACCCAAACCACTAAACCATGCTGGCTCTCTTGTTTTGGACTACAGCTCCCCTAAGCTTCAACCAGCATATTTATTTTATTCTCTGGACTAGATAGACAGATTTCATCAAGGACTGGGCTTTCCAGATCTCAGGGCCTAGCCTTGAAACTCCAGTTTTCATAGCTAATCTCCAAGCAGGAGACAAGGGTGAAAATTGTCCAGTTTTAGTGGGTTCACCTTCAGGCAAGGGAAGGAATAACTTTCTAATTTCTCCTTCATTTTAAAACAACCCCTTTAATTAACGCCATTTCTGCACTAGACTGTTATAGTGCTATTATTCCACTTTCAACATCCTATGGAATCCTGGAGTTTGCAGTTTAGGGAGGGGCCTTTGAGGAAGTAGCCTAAGATTTCTGTAATTTCCAAACAGCTGTTTGGAAAAGCTGTGAGCAAGCATTGTTCGTACTTCATGTGTATGTATGTGCATGTCACCTGTCTACTTGTGCAGCCCCATGAATTTCATAGAGTTTTGTTAGGTATGGAATATTCCGAGGTGGTTTTCCACAATGCTTAATGACATCACCAGCAGCAGCTGTCCCTATGGTTTTAGGTTTTGTCTTAGGTTTTGTTCCAGAAACCTCAGGGGTGGGGGCAATTCTGAACTGATAGCCCTAACTGAAATTCTTCTCCACGCTACTTAGAACTTGCCCTAGCTAGAGCAAGAATCAACCTACTTAACCAGGATTTGAAAGAAGATCTGTGTGTAATTGTTGCTTAGATCCATTCTTTTACCCAGAGAAATGGGGAGGGGATATCACCAAATATCACCAAAAGAAGCATTTTTTTCCAAGGATAACACTCACCATTAGCTTCTTTCTCTTTCCTTAAAATGCTTTGTTTTTGTTTTGCCGTGGCTTTAGCTGTAGCAGTAGCAGCAACTGTCCTGATATCCTGGCTACTATTTTGTGTCCACCATTGTCCAAGAGCAAGTGTTATTATGTATCCGGCTCCCAAATCTCAGGACCTAGACCCACTTCTCTGGGCCTCAGGACAAGGGAGGGGAATCTGAGGGTAGGAACTCTTAAAAAGGATGCATGACTATGTTTTCCTCATTTCTTGGTGTTTTTTGTTTGAATGGCAAATTTGCTGCAAGTGCAGCTGATGCTAAATGTATAGTTCTTAATGACAGCACGAGGGGTCATTCCTCGATCCTGGGTTTGGCTATGCAGTCTCAAGGCTGGGAAAAATCCTGACCTGGCAACCTTATGAGGGACCTGTTTTGCCTCTTCTTGAAACTTTTCTTGTACAGTTGGGTCTCCACATTCGCTAGGCTTAGGGGCACAGGCCCTTCACAAAAGTGGAAAACCACAAATATCAAAATGCTTCTGTGTCTGTGGGAAGAGGGCTGAGGTATGGTGGGGAGAACCAGCACCCAGGGGCCAAACCAGGTCAGGGAAAGGAGTGAGCCAGCATGGTGGCCCTATACTTCCTCTCTTGCCCATCTCCTTCCTTTGGTATGGGACAGGGGTATTGGGAGAGGGTTTGCGGTACTGAAAAATCTGGCTTCAGGGTGTCCTTACCTGACCAGGCAATGGCTGGTGGGGAGGAAGATGACCAGAAGCAGGTTTTTAAAGAGTAGTGTGGCCTGATCAGAGCCACTGAGAAGGAATGATCCCCTAGAAAAGAAGTACCTGGTGGAGGGATGGGTTGAAAAAACCCAAAATAACCAAATCTATGAAAGTCAACCCGACAAACGTGGAGGGCCAACTGTACAATTACCCATTGCATTAAAAATGTAGATCCTTTAGGTCTACCACAGGAAAGGTTTTACGTGCCTTTCAATCAGACTTAAACTTCCTATGAGCTATCAAGCAGAACACTGTTGACCAGCTGAGTATGGTGACCCATCAGGAACTCAAAAAAATTCCTGCTCTTTGTTGCTCTACAAGAGACTGGAAGAGAAGGGACTCAACAAGTATTACGAAAGTCCAGCAACAGCTGTTAGGACAGTGGATCCATTCTAGATTTTAGCTTGAACTTTAAACAATCAATCCAAAGTGCAAAACTCTATTCCAAAATGAGTTCAGCACCTTGAGTTGCTCACTCAAATTTCAGACTAAAGCCCAATGCAGAACCACTCTCCCATTGACACGAGAGCCATCAGCCAACATGGGGCAAACCACGTAGCTCAATGACTTTATTCCCCTTGATGAATCTAAGCCATTTTCGCACAACACTCTTATAGCACGATGATTCCACTTTCAACCTCCTATGAAATCCTGGGGGTTTGCAGTTTCGGGAGGGGCCAGCTGGCCCCTCCTGGAACTGCAAACCCTCAGGATTTCATAGGAGGTTGAAAGTGGAATCATCGCGGCTGGCCCCTCCTGGAACTGCAAACCCCCAGGATTCCATAGGAGGTTGAAAGTGGAATCATCGCGCTATAAGAGTGTCATGAGGAAATGTTCTAAGTTGATGATTCTAAATTGTGCTTATGTGCTTGGAAGAGAGCGGAACTACACCATGAAAGGTATTGTGTAATTTGTTGAGGGTAATGCTCTTAACTGATGTGATTACTTCCTGGCTTACCAAATCTAAGTCGTATAGACTCATCTCACATGGACTGGGAAGACTGTATTATGCATCTTTGTGGTCACGGCAATTAACGTAACTCCATACTCTGGATTTCAATATGAATATTGAATACGTAGGCAAAAAAGTCCCAACTATCATGGGGGGAGGAAGGGATTTGCTAGAGTCTGTTATGGAGGATGAAATGCTGCAATCCAGCAACACCAGTCACATTTTAAAATAAATCTTCATGGAAATGAACACAAGGCACACTATTAAAATTGCCAAGTGAATGATTCAGGAAAGTTCTGAAAAGAAAAATAGTCGTTTAACATTTCTTTCCTGCTCTATGAGACTAAACTCAGTGGGTTGGTTTTCTTTTGCTTTTCTGATTACTATACCACACTGGTTACTGTTAAGAAATGAATCAGCAAAGGAATCTTTCCCTGCTGTGCTCTGTTAGATTACCTTGTACATAATTCAGCACAATGATATGAACAAACATTGCGGAGGAAAATCTGTTATAAAATCAAATGAGCAAAATCCATTTTCCAGGGCAATATTCTATGTCCATAAGTCTTTTCCCCTCTCCCTGTTCTTTTTCCATTCTGAACTACTCTCTCTTGTGCACAGGCTGCCACTGAGCCTTCTGTGAAAATTGTCAAATAATATTTGTTTTAAAAGATTAGTGGGTTTGATGCATGGTCTTTTGGTCTTGCAATCTTCAGACCTGAGCTCTGCAAGGATTGATGCATAGGCTTCAACAGTACACAGTAGTCAACAGCATTGTAGGTTACTTTCAAAATCCCCAATTTTGCTAATACAAGAATTATAACATTTTTCTTGACTTCTGCTCTCCGCTTGACAAGAGGCTGGTGTGTTCCAGTCAGAACAGGAAGCAGATTTGATTAACAGATGACTTTTCTGTTTGAAAGGAAGCCATTGCTCCCTCATCCCAACATGCTTTGCTACTGTAACTGGAAATCAAATTGCACCAGACACGGTTTAGCTCAGAGGTCAGAAACTAGTGGCCATCAAGGTAATTTGGCCAACAGCTTCCTTTGGCTTCACTAAACATGGCCAGTATTATGGGATTGTAAGAGTTGTTGTCCAAAATCTATGAAAGGCATAAGATCTTCACCTTTAATCTAGCCTAATTAACAATGCAATCCTATTTCTTTCTTTTTTAAGTGTATTTATAACCTGCCATCCCACTAAAAAATAGTGCTCAAGGTGGCCAACAATACAATACATAGCCCACATAAAAATGAGGTAATTATCACATTAAGAATGTTTCCATTAAAAAGATCGTGTAAGATCATTTCCGTTCAAATACCCCATTCATGAAATGGTCCCACTGTCTTTAATGGAGCTTCCCCTACAAATGAGCGTAAGAGCCTCAGGCCATTTCCGCACTAGACTGTTATAGTGCTATTATTCCACTTCCAACATCCTATGGAATGCTGGGATTTAGAGTTTAGGGAGGGGCCTCAAAGGATTCCATAGGATGATGAACGTGGAATAATAGCACAATAACTAGTGTAGGAATGGTCTCAGTCTTCAAAGGGCCTCTCAAAAGCTGTCTTTAAACTGCTAGAGAGGAGGGACAGAGATGGTCCTACCATTTTGAAAAATGAGGCTGTCATCTCAAATGCTGAGTTAGGGAGCAGAACCTCCATTTCCCTTCCCTCAAAAAAGGCTTCTCCTGCATCCCTTAAAATACTCTGTTGCCTCAATATGTTACAACAGATACTGTCCTGTTTCTGGTGCTGAATTAAGATTCTTTGCCCAGTCCAGTTAGCTTCTGTACAAGAAATACCTACCTGGACCCTTGTGACTGTGGCACTGAAGGGGAAGGTAACATTTGGTGCCCTTCTTGGAAGAAACCAGGATGCCTTCTGCCTGGCGTCATTACTAGGACACATCAAATGGCAGGGCGAGTGAGTAACTATATAAAGGCCAGTGCACCCCCTACATGGCCTAATTCAGTTCAGCACTGCATGGCCCACCCTCTCATCCTCAGTGCAATACAACAGTGATCTGGTCACCCTCGGGCCAGGTAGAGAATTTTTTCTCCCCCTGTTCGACAGGGGTTTTTTCACCTACCCCACATTGTTTCAAAGAGAATTGGGGCAATTGGCTTGGATGTTCCCATAAACAAAGTGTCACCTGGTAGGTAGCTGGGGAGGAGATAAGTCTCCAGTATACACCTTTAGTACCTCATTCAAGTAGAGGATAACACTCTGTAGCCTCCCCTTTAAAGTCCTGGGATCCAGGGATGGGGAAAGAGGCTACCCTTGAAGATTGTCCAAAATGTAAACTCTCACTTCTAGGGTCCTGGGACTTCTGCAGGAGCATACCACGTTGGCCTTCCAACAAAGGGCTCCTGAGGAGCAACCCAAAATGAATGGATTACCCTCAGGGCTCAGGCGTGTCACCCAAGGGAAGGATGAGGAAGTGCTCATGGGTGGTGACACCTGGACTTGGCTAGTCCTGAAGCAAGTTGCTCCCCCATCACACTCATGCCCAGCCAGTGCAAATCAAGTGGCCCTTAATACTCTAATGGTGTGTGTCTGGTCTCATTATTTGGGGGGCTGGGGACCTATTGTCCTTTTACTAAGGCAGCAAATTATCTTTGGCATTTCCATCACATCTACCAAGGTCTTTTCTTTCATTTTTATATCTATTTGTCATAAGTTTTAGCGTGATGAAGAAGGAGAAGAATAGCTCACAGATTTATGTTATTTCAGGAGTATCTTAATAAAAATGTTGTGCCAGTGCTACACAAAGTGATGGTCCACAGACCAGTGCAGTCCCCTCTAGCCTCAGCTCCCAATGCGTCCCCAAACTACAAAAAAAAAAAACGGATTCCATATAATGGAGCTATAGCAGTTAGTATGGAAAAGTAGTGCTATAATGCTGGACTGTGGATCAACCCCAGGATAGATACTGTCTGCTTCACTTCTGCTGTGCTGACCATCTTTCTTCATCATCTTTCCTTCCCTTCATTTTTGTCTGTCTGTACCAACTGCCAGCACAATGGCTTTTTCACTACACACTGTAAAACACACACACACACACACACACGGACGGACATCAGCTAACCCTGGGCCACTCTCCTGTTACTGGTGCCCAGGGGAGAAAATAGGAAGAAAATATGTGGTTGTTTCTCATAAGTTCCCCCCAACCTGCAGAAATTGATCGTGTTAATGGCTCTACTTTAGTTAGGGCTGACAGTAGGGCAACACATTTTACATTCTAAAGTTAAAAAATGACTTTCAATCTGTAAAGGATGCTTGTATCATTTTTTTTTCATTTTTCTGAAAATTTCCATTAAAATGTAGGCTGACATCCTGTTAGTCAGCTACAATGTTAATTAGTTACAATTCTGTAAACAAGGCTTATGGCCTCATGACTGTTTCCTTTTCACATTTCTGATCATGGTAGCTTTCTAAATGTCACTATTGTAAATGCTCCTACCATTTGTGTGTGGAGCACTGCAAAATGATGCAACCAGATAGCTAGATTTTAAGGTGAATTTTGGGAGTCAGATCAGGAAATATATCATAGCCACAACATGTATCTGATGCAGGAACTCAGCTAGTCCTTTCTTTCCTGTGGCTTCAAACTTTCTGGAAGTTTTACACTGTCAAAAAACATTTACATTGTAAACCTGGTGATGGCAAAGGGTTCCCCTTGCCTTGGTTCTGATTTAGATCCATCATCTATCCATTTAAGAAATAATCACATAATTGCCAATTGCATGTGTAAAGTCATATCTGGTAAGAGCCACAAGCCAAACAAAGTATCATATTGGCTATATAAGAGGCTATTGAAAACCTGGGAAGCTTATGCATGAAGCTGAGTTCTGATTCTTGCTGGCAAGATAGAATAGTTACAAAGATTAAGGGCCTTATCACAGTACAATGTTGTAGCACTGTTATTCCACTTGAACTGCCATGGCAACATCCTATGGAATCCTGGAGTTTACAGTTTGGGGAGGGGCATTTAGACTTCACAGTCAGATTGCTCTTGGGCCTCAGTAAACTACAAATGCCAGAATTCCACAAAATGTTACCATGGCAGTTAAAGTAGAATAATAGCACTATAATAGTGTAGTGTGATAGAACTATAAGTCCCTATTCTGCCTGCAACACCAGAGAACATTTAGACCAGGCTTGGAACTCTTTCATACTACACAGCCATAGCATTGGTCATTTCTGCAGTACACTGTTATAGTGCTATTATTGCACTTTCAACATCCTGTGGAATCCTGGGGTTTGCAGTTTAGGGAGGGGCCTTTAGAATTCTCAGCCAGAGAGCTCTTGGGCCTCAGTAAACTACAAACCCCAGGATTCCACAGGATGTTGAAAGTGGAATAATAGCACTATAACAGTGTAGTGCGGAAATGGCCATTATGATTCCATTTTAAGTGCCATGCTTGCATGCTATGAAATCCTGAGGTTGTGATTTAGGGAGGCACTAGAGCTCTCTCCCTAAGAATTGTAAATGCCCCTAACTGAACTGCAAATCCCAGCAATTCAAATGGAATCATAGAGCTACAACTGTGTACTATAAACGGGCCCCAGAAGTTGGTCTAAATGCTTTCCATTACATCACAAGGGAAAAGAAATCTTTTCTTTTTTTCTTTTCTTCTCTTCTTTTCTTTTTTCAAAAGCAAAAAACATCAGAATGAAGCTGGTGCTCCTCTCTATCTTCCACCCTCCCAGCAGGAGCCTAGCAAAGCTGTGGATCAGTGCTTGAAAAGATACATTTTTTACTTGTAACTCCAGTATCCCAAGGGGCATGTTAGCTGAGGGGTTTGGGGCACTGGGGGCCCAAAGATACCTTTTTCCATCTCTGCCTTGGATGCATCTGATGCTGAGACCTCAGAATGCTGTAATGTTATCCATAGAACTGGCCCATAAAAATAATCAAATCAAAATATATCCAGTAAAAGCACATTAGGAAAAATGCTGATAAAAATGTATCAGCAATACAGACAACCCTAGGACTATTGCCTGGTATAATTTATACATCCATCCCACCATGTTAACCTAACTCTTGATTATACAGAGGTTTGGAGGAGCTCCAACCATTTGCTTCAAATGAAATCATTCTCTGACTACAGTATATGAAATATACCCACCATCACGCTATGACCATGACCCACGGACGCATCTATTTTAGATGCAGAAAAAGCCAACGGCCTGCTGTATATATTCATTCCTTGCATTCTTTATATCCAGATACTTTTTCTTTCTCACTCCCTTTCAAAAACATAACACTAGCCATCACAGAAAATACTAGCAGTAGCAGTAGCAGCATTTTAAATAATCAAAATCGGGTAGGAATAGAGAGCTCACAAATATGATCCTAGGTTTCTTTCCCTGATGGATTTTCCAAGGCTTTCTAAAGAAAAAGACACAAAGTGAGATTCAAGATGGAAAATGCATTTCTCCGGAGGTCTTCCTCTCCCCCGCCCCGCCGGCCATCCGGAAGACAGGAAAGACCAGACTGTTCATAACGCTGGAGAGAGACCTTCCCAGAGTCTTCAGGGGGAAATCAATCAAAGAAATTATTTTCCCACAGACTAGGGCATAGCAAATCTTAATAGCAGGGTTTTCCCCCTCTTGATTGAGGAATAAATCTTTGATTAATTTATAGCCTGGAGTGACTATATAACAGTCCCCAAAGTGTTTTCCAAATATTCTAGCTAAAAACTGAGCTCTAGAAAGAAACATTTTGAAACAAAAAAGTTGGCTCTCCCCAAGTTAATGAGGAGTGTGGAGCTCTGAAGTTGAGAAGAATGCAGGGGGAAAAAATCAAACTGTGCTTTTTAAGTATTTTACACTTAAGTTCTATTGAAATTAATGGAGACTGGGTAAATTTAAATAAGTCCTATTAAAATTAATAGCACTTAAGTCAATTTTGACTGATAGGTTCTATTAATTCAATTGGTCTTCAGTGACAGTAACACTGCTGCAGCCATAAATTAATATGCTAAAGAGAGGGGGCCCAGCTGAACTTGTTAGAATATACTTTGGAATAAACATTCTTAAGATCTTGCAACAACTCTGTTTAGTTTGAAGGAAAAAAAGTCATACTTATTGTCAGTGATGTAGATTCAAGTAGATTGACTTGGACTCAAGTTGGACTTAAATCTCTTCAATGACTTGACTTGCACTGGACTTGTCAATAAGTGATTGACAGACTCGACTCCACTCAAGATTTGCCTTTTTTTAGTGATCTACCGGTACTTGCTGCCCACCTCCCCTCTAGCCTGTCCTCAATCAGCAGTGAGGGAATGTTATGCTGGTGACCCAATCAGAGCTGCACAGGCTTTTTATTTCCACCTCTCTGCCTCTCTTTCCCACCTTTCTCCAGAAGCCCTTTATAGGAAAGCAAAAGAGCAGGGTGAGTTAAAAGGGGGAAACAAAGCTTTGCAACTTTTTTCTGGTGAATGTGGACAAGGAGTGGTCTCTGCATCTGGGTTGAGGGGAGCATTAGGGATTAAAGTCCCATCAGTGTTAATCATCATCCTCTTCCTCCTCTCCTTTCCCCATTTAGCTCCTCCTTGCTCAGACAAAGTTTCCTTCAGTTTACCTTTCCCATTCCTCGATGGCTGAGGGCTTCCTTCCAAGCCTGCTTGCTCACAAGTAAACAGGAAAGAAAGAGTGTCCTTTCCAGCCATGGCAGTGTGGAAAGCAGTTTCCTTCAGAAGGGCTTTCCTGTTCTTCCATGGTGAAGGCTTCCTTCCAAGCCTGCTTGCTCACAAGTAAACAGAAAAGAAAGAGTGTCCTTTCCAGCCATGGCAATGTGGAAAGCAGTTTCCTTCCGAAGGGCTTTCCTGTTCTTCCATGGTGAAGGCTTCCTTCCAAGCCTGCTTGCTTTCAATTTAACCTCCAAACACACAGATCACCAGTACTTTTTTTTTTTCTGTTAAGGTTGGCTTCCATACTTGAGACTTGACTTGAATTATCTTGCAAGGACTTGAAACTCAACTTGAGACTTAAAGGTAGGGACTTGAGACTTGGAGTAAAAGACTTAAATACACCACTGCTTATTGTCTAAAGCAGTCTTCCTGGACTTCTAGCTGTGTTTCACTACAACTCCTGTTTGTCATTTCCAGACAGAGCTGGCAATTAATCATGAACAGCAGCACAGTTTTTACTCACACAGCAAGAGCCGGAGAATGTCCTAAACAGAGCTGATGCAAACAAATCCAAAGGGTGAGTCCAATTCATAGTCAAAACAGGCAGAGTTTCCACATAGTCCAGATGCAAAAGAATAGCATAGGGTTTCACAACCAAGGAGACCAGTTGCTGATCCTAGAAGGAGGGGCCAGATGAACCCCTTTTATTTATTGATGTTGTCACCATAGGTGCTCCTTCATTAGGGCTCGCTTGCTACTTAAACGTTCAGAGTGGCACAGCTCCTCCCTCTGCCAGTGTTTTCCTTGCAGAATAAGTGTTTCCGATATCTCATCCTCTATTTGTTCCCCTTGCTCAGGCCGCTGTTGTTGTCTATTATCTTCTTCTTCTGGGCAAGCTTCTGGGGAAACTCCTGCCTCAGACTCGGAATCCTCCTCCTTGCTGTCAGGGTCTCCGAGGCAAGACATGACACTATTCCCCAGATGTGTTTAGCTACAACACTAATCTCTAGCCAGCATAAGAATTGTAGTCCAACATGTCTGGTCAGCCTAAGTTTACAATGAATGTTTTTATCTCTGATCCAGGGCTGGCTTTGCCAGGAGACAACACAGTATACCCACCTCAGGTGGCAAAGTTTGAGGGGTGGCAAATTCCTACCACTATAACCAGCAAGAACTCTGCTGCCATTCCAGAGAGACTTGCCTTTCAAAAACCTCTGCCATTATTCTTATCCTTTCACCATTCTCCATCTATTGCAAATGTCCTCTTCAGCCTATGTCCCTGGGTCCTTCAGACAGACAGAAGGAAGCCAAGGAAGAGTTATAGAGAATGGAGGCATCAACCCATGAAAGCAGCAATAACACTGCCAGCGTGCTATGTGCCTTCCTATTTCAAATAGACACCTCAAACCATCCATACCCCAATAATATTCAAGATTATCCATCTATCACATGGTTATCCCTTCTTTTTCCCCACACACACACCAGAGCTTAGTGCTATAATCCAGGGGTGGCTAACTGCACAGGGGGTGGGAGCCATTTTTCTTCCCTGTGCCCCTCCAGCAGACCATACCAGTGAGTGCCCTAAGTGATATAATGTCACTTATGGCTGCTATTTTGGTGAAATTTGGGGCAGCTCCTCTTTTTTGGTGTTTTGGGGGGGTTTGTGGGGCTTTGTATTATTAGGAGAAGAAAAACGCTACATTTTTATGCAGTTTGGGCCTTTTGGGGGGCAAAAAAATTGCCCAAAAATTGTCCCTCAATTTTAAAAAAAGAATTAGTGGGGCTGTGGGCTAGAGTTGTTTTTTGGATGGCCCAAGAGTCACACTTAGAAGTCCCAAGGGCCACATGTAGGTCACACTTTGCCTACCCTTGCTATAAACCTTGAGATTTACTTATATTAACCTGCAAAAGCACTGAAAAGTCAGGCTGAGAGAAAGTGACTGGCTCAGGCCATTTCCACACTAGACTGTTAATAGCGCTATGATTCCACTTTCAACATCCTATGGAATCCTGGGGTTTGCAGTTTCGGGAGAGGCCGTCCGGCCCCTCCCGAAACTGCAAACCCCAGGATTCCATAGGATGTTGAAAGTGGAATCATAGCGCTATTAACAGTCTAGTGCAGAAATGGCCTCAGACAGGTTACCCACTGAGAAACAATTAAAGTCTGAGTATAATCTCATAAACCATACTGGCTATTAAGGGAGACTTCTGTAGCAGGCCTAAATCCAGTTACTGGTCCAACCTAGAGCAGGGCCATTAAATCAATTGGATTTGCATATGTCTTGGATTTTCCATTCAGAAATTGATTCAGTCTCAACTGTAGCTAAGGCTAAGAATTAAATTTAGGCTGTATTAAAACTGAGGGAAGAGAACCAGCATGGTGTAGTAGTTGGAGCATTGGACTATGACTCTGGAGACCAGGGTTTGAATCCACACTCAGCCATGGAAGCCCATGGGTGAACTTGGCCAAGTCACGTTCTCTCAACCTCAGAAGAAGGCAAAGGCAAAACCCTATGGAACAAATCTTGCCAGGAAAGCCCTGTGATAGGTTCACCTTTGTTGTTGTTGTGTGCCTTCAAGTCATTTCTGACTTAAGGTGACCATAAAGCGAACTTAACATGGAATCTGGGGCTGAAAGTGTGTGATGTGCGCAAACTCACTGAAGGGTCCCCATAAGTCAAAGGCACACAACTACAAAAACTGAGAGAGCCAGTTCCTTTGGGTTCCAGTAGAACTTCCTTGACCACATAATGGCTTCTTTACCAAAACAAGACAAAAGGAAGCACTTTGAAGTCTCCTTGGGAGAAGACGATACTTTTAAAACCATAACTTTGCCTGGCTCATATCCAGTGTGCTTAGGCTGGGTTGGGAGGTGAGGAAATACATGTAGTTTAAGGCTGCAATATCCATTTACCTGGCAATTGCCCTCATTGAGGTCAGTGAGACTTATTTCTCAATAGATATGTGGAGGTCTGTGCTGTAGGACATAGGAACTAGAGACATAAATCTTCACATTCTTCATCCTCACATGCCAGGACAAATAGTTTCTGTAGTTTTCTCTCCACCACAGGAGGAAATAAAGATTTCTATGCAGTTCTTGGGAGGTATTCCTACTTTGGAAAGTCTTTTGGGGCTTTTTGGTCAGAAATACACATAGTCAGACATCCTGTGGGTGAATTACCGTTACGTCATCACAACTTTCTTTTTGGTCATTGTGGAGATCAGAATTTTCTGCCAACTACACAACAACCTCCCTTGAGCCCACCTTTTCTCAGCTGCAGCGCCCTGAACTCAGCCATTTCCTGGTCAGTAGGAAACAGTGGAAGCAGGAGACAAGTGAATTTTCTTGTAGTTAGACACAGAACAATGATATCATTCACAGGGACCTCTGAAGGATTCCTAGCAGTCATTGCAGATACCTGCTACCATGTTTCCAACTGTAAGAAAACAGCAGAACACTAATCCACTCCTCCCCGCCATTCTCCACCAAACTGGAAATGCCTAAGTTTAGGAGATAGCAGTAGAGAAAATGTGGGATTTGGTGGGGGTAAACAAGAGATTCTTGTAGCTAAGTCTTATAGAGGTATCTCCCAAAGCAGAATTGCAATCATAGTTTTTATGTGCGAAACAAAAATGATGTTCATGCAGAAAACGTATTTTTTGTGCTGGAAACACTTTGTACAAAACCTGTATTTTTGCACCTTAACGCCATGGGTCTTTCTGCACAAATGAATCATTCCAGAAGATTTCACAAAATATGAAGAATTTTGTTGACTATTTTCAATAAGGCTAGGTGCTGGAACGCTCCTACCATGGAGGTTTTTAAATAAAAGTTCAATGGCTACCAGTTGGGAATGATTTATCTGTGTATTTCCTTCATGGGCAAGAGATTGGATTGTAAGATACTTGGAGTATTTTCTAATTCTTCTTCTTCTATTCTTGATTTTGTTTTCATTTATACTTACCTTTTCTCCCTACTAAGTGGGATTCAGCACAGCTTACAAAATATTCAAACCAATACAGATTAAGGTAAATAGAAAGACATGTTTTAAAGTGCAATGAGTTGATAGAATTAAAACTGTTTAACATACAGTAAAAACAAAAGATAAAAATCAACTGGAGAACACTCTATTGCAACACCTTTGCAATCATTTCCTAAAACAGTATCCAAAAGGAAAAGGTTTTATTTGTCAGCAGAAGGAGAACAAAGAGGGAACCATCCCAGTGTTCCTTGGGAAGGAGTTCCAAAGTCTGAAAGCAGCCACCAAGAAGGCTCTCTCCTTTTGTTCCCACCAAACATGCCTGGAAACGAAGTAAGAACTGAGAGAGAGTCTCAAATGAAGATCTTAGAGCTTGGACAGGGTTGTATAGGGAGACACTGTACTTTGACCTGAAATACGTTCTACAATCTTATTATTGTGCAATCCCATGTTTCTCTGAAATGTGAATCATAGACAAGGATTGAGGCTCCTTCCTTTCCCATATCTGGCACCCTTCAAATGTTTTGGACTACAAATCTCATCAGCCCTGATTGGTGGCCATGATGTCAGTGTGATGGGATTTGTAGTCCCAAACATCTAGAAGACATCTGATTATGGGAAATGGGCTTAAAGAATCCAGCCACCACTGCCTCCTGGTGTTTTGAATATGGAAATGCTAGAGAGATTTGAAACTGGTCCTTCAAATCTAAAGTGAGCCAACAAGATCAGGATTTTCCTTTCAGCTAAAGTAATCAAGGGGTTGTTGGACAGTTTTTCCTGCAACAAAATGTGAAAGGGTTGGGGCTTTTTAATGTGTGGGAGATGCAGACCTATGCTGAAAAGTAGACCTTGAAGTTTATAATTAAAATGACAGATGCTATAGGGAGATCATATAAAAGTGCTCTAAATAATGCTCAGAGTTTGAAAACGTTTCTTTGAGGCATTACAACTCCATAGCCTCCAGGATAAGGATTCTGGGAGCTGTAGCACCCCCCCCCCAAAAAAAACCTAACTTCATACTAGATCATAATACCTATAGCTCTTGAGTGAAATAGCTCAGTATTGGGTTCAGTACAAAGGCAACTATTTGATTTGAGACAAGGAGTAGTCAATCTGTGGAATGATTTCAGAATGTGTCACTCGCTTCTCAAAAGAATTAGATGTAATCAGGGAGGATAACAAAGATTGGAAAAGTCAGTCAATATATCCGTTGGTGCTATTGTCCACTCCAAGGAGAGTGCTCCACAAAATGATACGAACTGATTTGTCATTTGGGAAATAGAGTATACAATTTCTGGGCAGAATTGAACAACTAGGGGACATCAAAGCCACATATGCATAAAGAAATCTATATTATTGCAGCCTTTCCAACTTTTGGGAAATAACGGTAGCATTTATTTTAGAGAGTTTGCATTGGGAAAAGTACCAAGGATTCAACATTTTACGTCCTTGCTATCTAGGAGAGGCTGATTGGGACTTGAAAGGTAGTGATATGCAGGCATCTAAAGGACTAATTAGCACAAATTGGTAAATTGGCATAAGTAGTATGCCTTTATTAAGTTTTCAGCTATAGAATCATCCCAATATCCCAATATAAGCCTCTATCAGCTCCTTTAAAATGTACTAGAACACAAGATGCAGTGTAGAAAAACCACAAGGAGAGAGCACCAATAACCCTACAACTTTCATCCTGATCCTCTGCTGATCAAAAAAATAAGGGATATCTGTTATAGAACAGGCCAGCTCCTACAAATACCAGGTGGTTCCCTGATATATTTTTTTACTGAGTTTGGGGGGGGAATTAAATCTTGACCTCAAGCTGATAAAACAGAAAGGAAAAGGTAGAGGAGAAACAATACCCACAGAAGGCCAAGAATAAGTCCTCCTGCACTAATGAGTTCCGTTGTAGTCCCTGGACCGTTTTAAGCAAAGGGAATGGGTCAAGAGCAGCGTGGCCACTATGGCAGTTGGGAGAAGGGCGAGAAGGGAGGATGTCAGGTTTTGTTTGTTTAATCGTTAAGCGTAATCTCTGTTTTGTCCCCTTGTTTATCAACACGTGTCGGCGTTTTCAAATGTGGCCGCAAAAAAGGGAAAAGACGCGATCCACTTTTCAGTCTGAGAGCAGCACTTTTATTCGAAAAGGGTCCTTTTCAAACGTCCACGTTCAGAATGTGGACTCCCCACGGCGACCTAATCCGAATCGAGGAAGAGAATCGAACTGAAAGCAAGGCGCTGTTTTACGGGGAGAAAGTCCCAAAGAATCTATGAAGTCAATTGAACAAGAAGCAAGGCGTGGAAACATCGCCTTGGGCCATTTCCGCACTACAGTGTTATAGGCCCTTTCCGCATGACACTCTTATAACGCGATGATTCCACTTTCAACCTCCTATGGAATCCTGGGGTTTGCAGTTTTAGGAGGGGCCACCCAGCCCCTCCCAGAGCTGCAAACCCCAAGATTCCATAGAAGGTTGAAAGTGGAATCATGCGCTATAAGAATGCCGTGCGGAAAAGTACACTGTGCTATGATTCCACTTTCAACATCCTATGGAATCCTAGGGTTTGCAGTTTAGCGAGGGGCCTTTGAGGAGTCCATAGGATGTTGAAAGTGGAATCATAGCACTATAACAGTATAGTGCGGAGATGGCTTAGTTTCGTGTTCCTTTCACCTCTCCGATTCTTTGGGGCTTCTTCCCTGTCAAAGACCCCCGCAGGCTGTCTGCGGTCTGTTTACAGCCAGAAGAGGATGGGAGCAAAAGGCTGACCTGGCCGGTCCTGTCTCTGCCTTGCGCTCGCCCTCAGGAATTTCTGCGGGGATTTGGCATCTGTTTTGTGCCACCACCTCATAGGAGGCATCCTCCAGACTATTGTTAATTGCCCTTTATCTTGGTGAACTTAAAAAAAAAGAAACAGTCGTATTCTTAAGACCAGCTAATAAACTGGAAAGAAAATATCTTTCAGTAAATGAACAGATCAGTAAGACTTACTTCCAAGTATTAATGCTTACCACGAGGGCGTGAGGCGCACGTTGTGTTAGAAATGGATGAAAATGCAAATTGAAACATTTCTTTAGGAGAAAAATCTAATGGGGATAAAGAGAAATTCATTCAGGTGCGATCCATTCCAGAAAGAGGTTTCAAACGCCAGTGGCTTTGATCTGAAAACTCGGAGCAATCTGGGGAGGTTGTTATTGTTAGGTGCCATCAAGTCGTCTCGGACTTATTACGCGGTTTTCTTGGAAAGATGAGCTTAGAAGAGTTTTACCTTTGCCTTCCTCTGAAGGTGAGAGAATGTGACTTCCCCAAGATCGCCCAGCGGGTTTCCATGGCTGAGCGGGGGTTCAAACCCCAAAGTCATAGTCCAGCATTCAACCCAACTACACTCCGCTGACTTTATTTTTGTATTTATCAATTGGGCGGCATACAATTCTGCCCATTTCCGCACTAGACCGCTACAGTGCTATCATTCCACTTTCAACATCCTATGGAATCCTGGGGTTTGCAGTTTAGGGCCTCTACTAATGAGCTTCGATTTGCTTTACAGCTGAGTCCTACTGAACTTGTTATTCTTATATTCAGCTAAACATGGGGTCCTTTCACCCTTAAGCAATTGTAGCGCTCTGATACTATTTTAACTGCCAGAACATCCCTTGGAATCCTGGGCTTTGTAGTTAGGGGAGGTATTGGGAGTGCCATGGCAGAGAATAATAAATGCCCTTCTCCAAAGTGCTAACCCCGGGATTCCATAGGGTGTTGCCGTGGCAGTAAAAAACAGAATTTATAAGAGTATAATTTTGTAGTGTGGAAGGGCCCCTGGATGCGCCCATCTCCCTAAAAGCACCCCAACTCCCTGACGCCTTGTTAAAGCGGGGAGACTGTTTTCCCCTTGGGGTCCAGAGGTGCAGACCACCAGCAGTGGGGTTTGCCTGCTGAGAAAAAGGCTGAGCTCCGGGGCTGTCACGCCCCTCACTTAGCCGGGCTGGAAAGGGAGCGAGGGGGGCAGCAAGCTTCCAGTCACTAAGCACAGTCCTCCTTCTTTCTTGCTCTGGGGAAGCTCTGGGGAAGTGGGTGGACGCCTTGCCCTGAGAAGCAGCGCTGCTTCCAACCAGGGAAGGGTGCGGAGGATTGCGGGCTCTCGGGGTGGGCGGAGGGGGAGGCTCCGCAGGAGGGTTTTTTATTAATTTTGCCTTTTTGAGGGAGGGAAGAGGGAATTAATTTTCACAGTCATTCTCATGGAAACGTCCCTAAAGACTTCTTAGAAGCACAAGGTATACGTACTCCCCCCCCCCGACTGTTTACTCCCAAGTAAACGTGCACAGCACAGATTTACAGGCAGGCTTCCTTATTCTGGGAGGGTTGAACAACGATCTTAGCATTTCTTAGTGCTTGATCATTTAGTACACACTCATTTACTACGTTTTTAGTTGCTAATTCCTTAACTACGGAACAGGTTTTGGTTTTTGTTTTGCTTTTTCATTTAATTAATTAGTTATTTTGTGGTTCAATTTTGCCCCATAATTTCGGGAGGCTCAGCCCTTGCCTTTGCCTTGTCTTGGGGAGGATCGAGGTCCCCCTGTTTCGGGGCCCATGGCCTTAACTTGCCCGCTAGAAATGATGGAGCTCTTGCTCCGGATCCCTTTTAAGACCGCCCTAGTCGCGACAGTGTCAGCCTGGTGTCCTGATTTGAGCGTGGGACTGCGATCCTGGAAACCAGAGTTGGATTCCCCTCTCAGCCATGGGCCATTTCCTCACTAGACTCTTACGGTGCTATTATTCCGCTTTCAACATCCTATGGGATCTTGGGGTTTGCAGTTTTCGATTCGCCTTAGGGTTGCAACAAGTCGGAAGAACTTGAAGGCACAGAATAGCAGCAGCAACAATCATGACTACCAGGAGATAAGGTGGCTCCGTGGGAGGAAGTGAGGTGCAGTTCAGCGAGGCTGAACTCCTGAGTAAATACGCGCAAGACTAGTGAGCGGCCCCTTCTCCAGGGCCTTCTTAGGGCCACAAGCGAACCAGGCAAGCCGGACCCTGGGCGGAGACCTGCACCCAGCCCCGCGGGAACAACGCGCCGGGAATCGCAGAAGGCAGGAAGCTTAGAAGGGGGCCCCATCACTTCCCTTCCTCTTAGTCCAGGAAGGGTTTGTCCCAGATAATGAAAAAATGGGACTTTTCCCTGGATGGGAAGGAACGAAATAGTGACCAAAAACGGGGGAGGAAAAAAAAGACAAAGAGGAGGGGAAAGAAGGAAAACAGATTAGAAAGAAAGAAAGAAAGAAAGAAAGAAAGAAAGAAAGAAAGAAAGACGACAGAAGGAGGGTAAAGGAGAAATAAAGGAAGGATTGGGAAGAAAGAAGGAGAAACAGGATAAGGGAAGAAAGAGAAGAAGAGAAAGAGAGAAGAAAGGAAGAAAAACCGAATGGCGAAGCAAGAGCAAGGCCATTTCTGCACTAGACTGTTATAGTGCTATTATTCCACTTTCAACGTCCTATGAAATCCTGGGGTTTGCAGTTTAGGGAGGGGTCGGGTGGCAAAGACCAGGATTCCATAGGATGTTGAAAGTGGAATAATAGTGCTTTAATAGTCTAGTGCAGAAATGACCCAAAATACAATGGAGACAACGAAAGAAAGACGAAGGAAGGAAGGAAGGACAGATAGAGAAGAATGAATGGAAGAAGCCGGCAAAGGCAAGAAAGAAATACGAGTGTAAGGAGGACAGAAAGAGAAGAAGGAAGCGAGGAAGAGCGCAGACTCAATGTTTTCCTACGGAGCCGGTGGGAGGCCTCCTCCTCCTCCCTCCCCGACCATCGCAGGGTCTTTTCCGAGCGTTTATGGCCAAACAAGTTCACAGTTTATACACAGTAAAATGTCAATATTGCCTTCCTGGCGGCGGCTGCTGCTGCTGCTGCTGCTAACAAGAGGAGGCGGTGGAGGAAGGGGGGCAGCGAGGCCCCTTCGGGAGGATCCCTATATAACACTCGACGGCAGGACTTGCCCTGCTCGGGGCCTTCGCCTCTCCTCCTCCTCCTCCTCCTCCTCGCCCTCCAGAAAAGCGGCCCTGTTGTTATCGCGCCGCCGCGCCTTGAAGCGGGGAAAGTTTATGGCCTGCCGGGCGGATTAAGGGCGAGACAGGCGCGGTGCACCGCCTTACATGGAAGCCTGGCCCGGGCAGAGCTCGGCCTCGGCTTCGTCAAAGAGACCCATCCATTACAGCGCCGAGAGCTGGAGCCAGCAAAGATACACAGACTATAAATCCCGCGGCCTCCCGCGCCCCCCCCGCGAGCCCCGACGGCGCGGCCGCCCGCCTTCTCCCTTCCCCCGGGCGAGGCGGGGCGGCGAGGGGAGGCCGGGGCCGGGCAGCCCGAAGGCGCGGGCCCCGGCCATCCATCACGGCCCTGATGACTCCGCGCGGCGGCAAATGGCTCGTGTAACGAGGCCGGGCCCGACAAGGTGGCATCGTTATCCTGTCCGAATGATGCATAATATTAGGATTAAGGCTTAGATCATCGCGTGCTTTTAAAATCATCACCAGCGCTAAATGGGAGGAGAGGCGACGGGAGGGGAGACTGGAGATTAGGGGGGAGCGGAGGTTAGTGGGGGGGGTGCAGAGATTTCCCACTCTGTGAGTTTGGATCCTCCCCCCGGAGAGTAATAAGGTGTTAGAGTCCTCCTAAAGTGTAGCGTGTGGATTGTACCACTTCGGACGAGGGGGAAGTAGAACCGTGTACCTGGATTAGCATCTTGATATTGATACCGTTTTATCTTTCGGTGTTTCTCTCTCATTCTCATTTTATTTTCTCGCACATAATGCATATGGCATATCAGAGCATGGCATGTGTGTCTGTTTATAATGTGCCCCTCTCTTCCTAAGAAGGAATGTGCACCACTTGGGGGAGATGCTATTTTAGACTCCCCAAACTTCCCAATCACTGTGGTCATGGCAGTGCTGGCTGGTGGAATCTGAACACTGTAGTCCCCCAAAACCTAACGTTCCCAAGCGTTGCCTTGGAAGCATTGTGGTGGTCATGGTGAGCCTTCAAGTTCTTTTAGACTTATAGTGATCCTAAGATGAATCTATCATGGGGTTTTCTGGGGGCTGAGAGCATGTGACGCACCTGAAGTTACCTGAACCTGGTCTCCAAGGTCATAGTCAAATGCTCAAATCGCAATATCATGCTAGCTCTCTGGGTTCAGGCACAGAAGTTCCAGTCCTAGTTAGCAAGGCACCTATTCAAACACACAAAGAGAAGTCTTCATTTATACCAATGCTGAGCTTTGGCAGGCAAAAGAGGTGGAAGGAGTAAGCCACTCTTGTAGCCTTGACCCCCATTAAAACCCACATGGGATGCAAAGGTTGCTGGGTCCCTTCTTTTAGATTGTGTCAACGTCTGTTATCCTTTCAATGCAGTACAGTACCAGTGCCACTCCAAGTGGGGGTCTATGGACTAGTGCTGATTTTATGAGCAGTTGACTGCCGGTGTCTGCCAAGATTCCAGAAAGGAATGAAACAATTGGGTCCAATGGGCACTCATATGGTACCAGTCCATGGCACACTGGGTAAGGGGAATTGCCAGTATCTACATCGGATAACTTGCAAAACATTGTTCTGCATTATGCTAATAAGAGTCACTGGACCCCAGTGACATGCAGACTGTGTGGCAGACAAGTCAGGACTGTTTGGAAAAGGAACTTAATCCCAAAGAGATGTGAGAAAAGGATGAGGAGACAGCAGAAATGGGCCTGATTTCAATAACAAGGAAGTCAACATGTAACTGATCCTTCCTGGGATTAATGGAGAGAGTGGGGTATGCTGAGAGAAATGTTAGCTCTACCTTAAGGAAAATGCTGTCCTGTGTTACAGTGTTGTGGAGCTTGTGTCAATATGGATGCATTTTTTGGTGCAGTGGTCAAATTACTATGGAGGGGTCAGGGGAACTTTTGTGACAACTCCTTTAGGTACTGTTTTGGAAAGTTCTAAAATGGAGACCATTGCCCCCCCCACAGCCCTCCACCTCAACACAAGGACCAACCCGCCCAGCCCCTCTGCCTGTGTATTTCTGCCATGCTTCCCTGTACTTATGTGCCCAACTGGGGAGGGCACTATGATATCCAGCTCAGTGCTGCTTTGTTTACTGACTATCCACATTTATCCCTGTCTAGGTGTCCATGCACCATGTCCTTTTAGCCAGCCACCTGCCCCTTCCTTTTTGTCTCCACAAGTTTGGTTTGGTGCTGAGTTCTTTCCTGGCAACCAGAAATTTCCGCCACATGCCAAAGATCCCTGGAATTCATATACTCTGAACTTTCCAGCCAAGTGGAACAGCCTCTCTTCAAAATTTGCCTTATATCTGTGACAATTAGAGGATCCAAATGAGCAGTGATTCCTGGATGAGGAGATTCTTGAAGGCCACCATGGGAATGACCAAGAGATGGGGACTGGAGTTTAGTTCCTTGGGCTGGACTGCAGGTATCAGGGCCAGACTTCCAGCAGCAGGGAAACAGGAATCTGCCAGGTGTTATTGAAGTGTACCACAACTCCCAGCAGGCCCAGCATATATAGCTAACAGAGGAGGATACTGGAGTTTGTAATCTAACAGTATCTGGAAGGCCACATTTGCTCATTCCTGAACAATTAACCAGAGGGAAGCTGGATTCTTGTTTTCTTGAACTGGAAACCCTGTTAGAGCAAAAGAACTGCTGATGTCAGTTGCTTCTTTACTTTGTGAAGAACATGAAAGCAAGGAACAAATTCCTGGAAATTTCCCTAACTGATCAGGGTGTTAGTGGGAGAATAGGTTCCAGCATAGAGTAAAAGAAGAATAGTCATGAGAACAAATATCTAATTCTTCCTCTTGAATTAGTTTGTCAAAATGGATCCTACAAGGAAGGACTGTAGTTTATCAACAGTAAAAAGATAGGATACTTAGGTGGACATTACAGGAAGTGAAGTTTGTGAATTTCATTAATGCCCCATCCCTATCTTCACCCCCTCCCACTCAAGTATTATGTTTTGAATAAATAGGTTATGATAGAAATCTTCCTTCTAATTTTGTTTTTAAGGAAAAAATGGGTCATATGAGGCTACATAGAGGTGAAGAATATTTTACCCATCAAACACTTTGGAGTTCAGGTCCCAGAAGCCCTAGCCAATATGGTAAGAGTGGTGAACAAAACATTGGAGAACAAAGATCTCTACCCCTGAACTAAATGATTGCCTTACCTCCAATTGGCTTTGCTTTTTCCAATTCATATGAGACTGTAGTTACCAAGATGGCTTTCAGATAGATGCCAGCCTTTTGATATGACCTCAGTGCTTCCTCCCTCTTCTCTTCTAAACCAGTGTATATATGTATCTCCCATCTAAGCATAATATTTCAGATTCATAATATTTTGTTGGTCTTCAAGGTGCCACTTTCTGGATCTAGATCTCTGCAGCTCATTTTGTCTTTTAGCATCAGCAATATCAGAAGGACCTCAAACAACCCCTTGGCCTTTTAGATAGACTGTCTTTCCAAATAGTGCCTGTCCCATTCCTTGCTGATTTACCAGTCTATGAGTAGAAGTCACTAGCAAGCAGGAAAAGCCCAATTTCTCTTCATTTTTAAATAAACTCAAGGGCTAATCCATTTCCCAAGGTGCAAACATGCAAGTTACTTTGACCATCTGGAGGACATTCTACTAATTACTCTTACAGGAGATGACTGCTTTCTGATACTGTTGAAGCCTGATAACTTGCTCGATTCCCCAAACCCCATATTTTCTACCCTGACCTGAAAATTAAGACGCATGGGTCAATGGATTTCTCATCACCATAAATAAATAGGGGGGACTTGGGTGTTATTGTTCCCTGTATACTTTTCTCTCCTTCTTATACAGGGAGCCTGTGAGGAAAGGGGGAGCAGCAGGGGGCAGAACGTAAGAGCTCTGCTGAATCAGACTAAAGGCTGATACAATCCAGCATTCTATTCACTCCATGGCCTACCAGTTGCCGCCTATATGATATGAGTACTGTAAAAACCTGCCTAGCAAAGTGATGTTGGTGTATGTGTGATGCACACGCATACATACACATATACACACCCTGTCACAGGGCTGCCTTAGCCTCATCAGTTAGGCACTTTTAGCACAGTGCCTAGGGCTTATAAAAAAATTAGGGCCTACCAAAACATGATTTTAGGGCTACAAAAACATCCCTAGTGAGATGGGAGAGTGCCTAGGAACTAAAAAACCTTAATGCAGTCCTGCCCTACCATTGCTACTCCTTCTGACAGTGAGGAATATATGTATCTTACTACTGCTAGCCTTATCTTCCAAGAGCTTGTCTTTTCCTCCTTTAAAGCAATCCAGGTTGACAATCATCACTATATCTTGTGGTAGGAAATAGAAACATTTAAATATATCCTGTGAATAGAATTACTTCTTTTTTGTTTATTATAATTCTTCTACTATTCACTTTCACTGGATGACTCCTAATATGAGAAAGAGAAGGGAAATCCTATTTGCTTTCTCCATATCATATACAATTTCAGAAACTTCTATATGTCCTCCATCACCCTTTTTTTGACCTAAGCACTACCTAATGTTGCAAAATTTCATCACAAGTGGGGGTGAAGGAGAGCCATGTACACAACCTTGAGCTAATTAGGGGGAAGATGGGATAAAATTGTAAGTATTTTTTTTAAAATTACAATAGTATGCAAGCTTCCAGGTTCTCCAGAACTGTTTATCAGGCTAGGTAGTAAAACAAGCTGAAGAAAGGTGGCTAATGCTGAAGCCACTGGGTCTGCATTTAATCATAGTCTTAAGAGCAAATAAGAGAGGGTTGGCAGACATTCAAATTAGGGTCTGCTTAGTGTTGTTATGGTTTCTGGTTGCATACTATTAGTATGAAAAAAGATCCTTGTTTTGCAGATATAATCCAACTGTTCCTGACGTCTTCCCTCATCATTAGGCAAGTATTTGTTGCCTTTTCCCTGTCTCTTTCCTTGGATGACTTTTTGGTGGATTGGGCTCTTGCTTTCCTGCTTCCCTACCCCTCTCCTGTCCCCCAAAAAAGGCTTGGAAATGACTTTCCTTCCCGCACAGGCCTCTACTCCTAAGACACCAATTAGCAAAGGCTAAACCCATTAACAGATCTCTGGTTTCAACCAGGTGGCCTATATCACAGCCTGGGTGAGATCTGGAGCCGGAATCCCACCCTCCTCAGCTGGGACCTCCCAATGAACCATCATCAATAACCATAACACACTTTAATGGCTCGCCCGCCTCTCCTCTCTCATTACATCTGCTGGGCCTGAGAAGGAGACTCAAGCTAAAGGGGATGCCTGTGGTACCCCTCCTTCCCTCTGCCTTGGGGACTGGTGTTTACAGGGAACCAGCACTTCTGTGCTTGCTGATAGCCACAAAAGAACTGCCAGGGAGTAGAAAGGTGGAGTCCATCTGTCAAGCCCAGACTGTCTACTCTGCCCCTCTGAGACTCCATTTTGTCCACTCTGCCCCTCCTGTTCACCCTGATAGTTAGTGCAGGACAGTTACCATTTCTTTGGCACAGTTCAGGTTTGGAAGGTTTTGCGGGGGGGGGCGTGATTTATCACCTACCTTTTGGGAGTGCTTAGTGAAATTACTTTTAAGGGTTGGCCATGGCCACAGACCATATTAGCTCTGGGATTCTGGGAGCTGTGGTCCAAAACACTCTCCCTATAAGCTCTGCTTGTAAAGGTGAATGGAGTTTCCAAAACTTCACTGGGCCTGCCTTTTGGAATAAGTGACAGTAACGATGTTTTTACTGTTTCTTAATAGAAAAAAAGACAAAAACAAATATTCTCAGAGGGGAAAGCTCTTTTTGGTATTTTCTTCTGAGGAGCCAAGGAAACAGCCTTATGCAGAGCCAGAGCTGTAGTCTACCAGGCTTAGCTTTTCCCAGCCCCCTCTTCTCCAGATGGCTTGTTTGACATAGCTTGGCCCAACATTCCCCTAGCCAGCTGTGCTGGAGAAAAGCCAAGCTGGCTCCCTACCAACAGGGAAGGATTCTGGCATTTCTGGCTCTCTAAATGTTTTGGACTACAACTCCCAGAATGCCTTACCACTAGGCTAGGTAAAGATGAGAGGAAAAGTAGGCCAAATGGGAGGCTGAGCCCCTGCCCTGAAATGATCAGGCACCAGGGATCAGGGCCACCAAGATTCCTGTGTAGTTGAACTCCCTGAGGAAGTACCAAAATGTTCACAGTCACCTTTGCATTCACTTAATAGGGTCTTCTATAGTTTCCCCTTCCCTTGATAGATAAATTTTAAGCTTTAAACAACTTTACGGTGTATCATTCATTGTTTTGTCATTGTCTCCACGGTAGTCACATTGTTAAATGGTTTAGTTGGTGGTAGTTGGACTCCACGTTGTCATTTCCCCCCTCTTCTCCAGTATGATTTTTAACACCTTTGCCTGATGAAAAAGCCAGGGGAGCTTCCAAAGCTTGCGTGGAATACTTTGCGTTTTTTATTTGACCCAATAAAGGTATGGCTGTTTTGTGGATTTTGGAATTTTGTTGTAATATTGACATTATTCGCTGCTATCTTGTGTTTCTACCGTTTTGTAAAAACACATATGCAAGCGCGCAAAACTCCTAAGGGCTTGCCTATCCGTCTTGAGCCCTCTCTCCCACCTTAGAGATAGTTCCGAGGGCCCTGATTTCACTGCTTTTCGGTTTGCGCTGCTGATGGATGTTGCGCGCTGGGTACCGGGAAAACGAAGCTAAAAGACTCTCCCAACCGCTGACAGGTTGAATGAGGAAGAATGCAAGGATCAAACAATCTTCCTGAAAGGCTTTCTTGTAAACCGCCTTGGTTTCCACACCAGAAGAAAGGCGAGAGATGATGGTAGTGGACGGCATTATAGGGCAAGGAAAACTGAGAGTCAGTACAGATTAAAAGACGAGTGCCTCCAGTCCTAGGCCATTTCCGCACTAGCCTGTTATAGCGCGATGATCCCACTTTCAACATCCTCTGGAATCCTGGGGTTTGCAGTTTCGGGAGGGGCCGAGCGGCCCCTCCCGAAACTGCAAACCCCAGGATTCCAGAGGATGTTGAAAGTGGGATCATCGCGCCATAACAGGCTAGTGCGGAAGTGGCCCTACTCTCACCGTATTGCCCATGCAGGTTGGGCGTGCTCTCGCCTCCCCTCCCCTCTCCCTTACTGGGGGAGTGGACTGCAATATGGACATGACATTGTCCTGCCTCATAGAGTTGTGCCAAGAATTTTTGAGGCAGGGAGAATCCTTATCAGCCTAAGGAAATAGGATTATTGTAAGGATTCTTGAGTGTTCAGGCCTCTCAGGATCTTAATTGTTTGTTACGTTGATCGTCCTGATTTCCACACGAAGGGGTGTGAATCGCTTCTATCTCTCTGTTGGGTTATTTCTAAGGCACTGCTTCCATTTAATACTCCAAGAGCCAACGCCGCCTCGGTCTATAAGGGATCGCGCCGGCCATCCAGAGACCAGAAATGGGTTCGTGCCAGCGGGCTTTGATCCATAAGCAGAGTTCTTCCGCGCGTTCTGTTTTCTTGTATCGCTTGGATAGGAAATATGTTCATTAAGAAAGGCTTCTTAGTCTGTTTTTCTGTAGCTAAAAAGGAAAGGAGAATCTTAGGAAGAAGCAAACCCTGCAGAGGTTGAGCATCCAAGGCTTCGCCTCCACAGGGTCCAAGTGAGAGAGTTAGGCGAAATGGTTTGTTCTTTTCCAAAGGGAAGTACGAAAACCCTATGTATTTTTTTTTTTTAAATTGGGAGTAAATCCTAGGCCCGTGGAGAAACTCCTGCCCCCGTTCCCACTTTGATTCCAACCTGGCGGCGCAGGAGCTACGCTCCACTGAAATTCGTGAGACCTAGAAGTCCCAGCTCTGAGCATATTTTCTAGGAAAGAAGCCCCTGTACGAATTCAGTGAGGTTTAGTTCGGACTAATCCGGCTTCAGCGTCCCGATTCTGTTTCTCCGTGGTACCTTCAGGCTCCAGATGAGACTGCTCTCTTGAAAAAAAGCAGAGTTGGCTTTTAAACAAATTGGTTTAGTCCCATTGTGTCTTTGGAAGTCAGCTCAGTTGGCTTCAACTTCAGTTTTGAAACTATAGCGCGTCTGGCTGCCAATTGCCCAGTGCGGACTTCCTTGAAGGCCTGAAGCCTTAAACCTGGCGAAGCCTTTGAGCGGTAAGGCATCCCAGTATTTGGGATCCTACCCCACTGATCACAAGGGGATAATGACTACCAGGCCATTTAAAGAATAAACCCGGCTTCCACACAGGTTTTAGCTGGTAGGAATTGTCTCCTTCCCATCCTAAATTCTTTAGTCGAAATCCAGTCCCAACCAGAGCTGAAAGGATGGGACCTTTGTTGATTCAATAAATCCCCTTCATTCAGTGGATTTGTTCTGTTTGGAACCAGATCACTATATCGAAAATTGAGGGTATAAATGTGCACGATCCGGCAGAGCATTCTTGTTGTGTGCCTTCAAGTTATTTCCGACTTTTGGGGGACCCCAAGGTCCTATCACGGGGTTTTTCTTGCAGGATTCTCTCAGTAGAGGTTTACTTTTGCCTTCCCCTCAGGCTGAGAGGGTGTGACTTACCTATAGTCAGCCAGCGGGTTTCCAAGGCCGAATGGGGATTCGAACCCTGGTCTCCAGAGTCATAATTTGAGACTCAGACCACTACATCAGGCTGTTTCACGGGGGGGGGTGCCTTCAAGTCCTTTCGACTTATGGCGACCCTAAGGGAAATTTATCACAGGGTTTTGGGGGGCTGGAAGTGTGTGACGCGCCCAGTGGGTTCCGTTGCTGCGCGGGGAACGGAACTCTGGTCTCCAGGGTCGTGGTCGTGGCTCTTCACTAAAAGGCTGTGAAACCAACCAAGTTACACTCTTGTCTAATTCGGTGCTGGATTCCTGGTCAATGCGTTAAGAAATCAAGAGAATATCTAAGGTGCCAGCTCAAACCTATTTCCGCACTAGATTCCGCTATGATTCCACTGTTATAGTTATAGCGCTATGATTTCTGGGCCCCTCCTGAAACTGCAAACCCCAGGATTCCATAGGATGTTGACAGTGGAATCATAGCGCTATAACAGTCTAGTGCGGAAATGGCCTCTGAGTAAGGAGGAAGCTCTACTGTGTTCAATACTACTTCCTCCTTTCCAGGTAGATATCCGTGGAATTGCAGTCTTTTTGGAAATTCCTCCATTCATTTATAGATCACTCAAATTAAAACAAAAGCAAGTAACAATCGGGGTGCAGGGGCACACACACACGTGTTTTTAACAATGTGGAAAACATTACTTTGGGGGCTACAGCTTCTGGTATATCCCATCCAGCATAGCCGCTGGACATCATGGTTGACTGTATTCCGAAAAATACTATCTTTTCCAAACCGTTCAGAGTATTTGAAATAATCAGAAATTCAACCATCGATTCTTTTTCTCTCATTGAAATGTCAGGGGAGCTATTATGTGTATCACATGGTGTTTTACTTTTTTGTTTTGCTTTTTTTCCCTGTATAATCAATAAAAATTAAAAAAAAAAAAAGAAATGCCAGGGAGGAAGGAAGAAGTTGCTTGCCTTCAGTGTCTCCCTGTCTTAGCACCTTAAATGCATAGGAGCCCCATCAGGGGGGGAAATGGCACCCTTATTTGGCAGAGGAGCCACGAAGAAAGACTGGCGTCTCCTGTCTCTCCCTTCCTTAACATAAAATCCGTACATAATTCCTCAAAAGCAAGATGTTCTATCGCTGCCAGTAGTGAGCTGTAAAAAATAATCACCCCAAAACGCTCTTGAAATGGACTGCTTCCCTTGAAGAGCACTTCCTGGCCCTACCCTGTTTGTCTGGAAGAAAAGCGAAGGAAAAAAAGACCGATAGTGCAGGCCAAACCTATGTATGCCTAGTGGGAAGTCAAAGCCATTGAATTCGATGGGGTTTACTCTCAAGTAAGTGTGCCTCCCTGAAAGGCGCAGGTGTCTATGTTGTGTGAATAAGTGTGTACAGGACTGCTCAGGTTGCAATCAAACGACCGCTTACTCCAGGATATATTCCAGTAAATTCAGTGGAACTTCTGGGCAAACAAGTTTAGGATTCAGCTTTAAGGCGGAATGCATTGCATGTCTGGACTTTTGAATCTGGCAGCGCATCCTTGCTGACCTATTGAAACTTCTTCTTCATGCGGAAAGGGTACCCCAGAGGAAGGCCTCCTCGGAAAATTTTCATCCGAAAGATGATCAATCAGTATTTATCTGAATTAAATAGTAAACTGGAGCAGACCTCTCACCAAGACAAAACAGCCTCCCACAAGGGGGAGTTTCACCAAGGAATGCTGGTAGAAAAGAAAACGAATCGAGGCCGTTTTCCGCGTGGAAGGCCTCCTCGGAAAGCCCTTGACCCCTCGCCAGGGAGGGCCGGCTCCGCGGGATCGAACTGCACCTTTTACTTTCCGCACTAGACTGTTACAGCGCTATTATTCCACTTTCAACGTCGTATGGAATCCTGGGTCTTGCCGGCCGGCCCCTCCCTAAACTGTAAACCTCAGGATTCCAAAGGATGTTGAAAGTAGAATAATAGCGCTGTAACAGTCTAGTGCGGAAACGGCTTCAAAGGAACTCAGCTCCCTGGCGGTCAAAAGGAGCGCCCTTAAGAGCGTCACGGCTTTACTCACGAGCAAACCCGCCGACTTCCCCTTCGATTGCCGAGTAAAGCGAGCCAGAGAATCCTCCAGAGCTGACGTGAACTCGTCCAGAAAACTTGGAAAGCGTTTGTTTCGGAAAAGATAGTTTTTTAATAGAAGACACACGCACACCATTTTCTCAGAGCTGGATGGAATGAATAGGGTGCCTCTTTGCCGAAGTTCTTTCATTTGGTTTGCGTTACCGGGCAAGCCAAGACCGCGTCGGAGACAGTGACGTTTTCCTTCTTAATCTCACGTCTCCGTTCCTTCGCCTCCCAAGCGCTTCTGAAAGGCCCTTGACCGCCACGTTGGCACCGCCGCCAAGGCAAGAGGGCAAACGGGGAAGGCCGTCCTTCCCTCCCTTTGATTTCAGAGAAACACACGTACAGTATATATATGTGTGTGTGTGTGTATGTGTGTGCGTATTTCAGTGGAACTCTCTCTCTCCACACTGATTTCTACTGAAATCATAAAGAGGGTGGAACAGCCTTCCATGTATGTATGTGTGTGTGTGTGTGTATATATATATATATATATATGCATGTACATATAGGTATACATATACATACATGTGCATATACATACACATATGTATATACATATATACGCACACACTGTATATATATAGATAACTGTAAAAATAAACGCACTAGTGGAATGGTAGCCTAAGAATGTGGCCTGTAAATGGGTTTTCAGGTTAGAAACAAGAGTCAGATAGTGTTGGTACTAACTGTGCAGAAAATATTCTGAATCTCAATCCATTTCCACACCAGACTGCTATAGTGCTATTATTCCACTGTCAACATCCTATGGCCCTTCCCTAAACTGCAAACCCCAGGATTCCATATGATGCTGAAAGTGGAATAATAGCACTATAACACTCTAGTGAGGAAAGGTATGCTAACTTGCCATCCTAGGCTCGGGAGTAAACCCCATTGAACTCTAGAGGACTTACTTCAAGGAGACATGCATGGGATCTGGTCGGTTTCTGCTAGGAAATCCCAGTGCACCTCATTGAATCCTACTCAGTTTAGGGTGATCACTGGGGTACTGTAGTCCTGATAAGGCTATTGCTGGTTATGGCATTTTCACAGTTTCCTTATTTTTTGTTTTGTTTTGTCTCCTCTTGCTCTACTGTCTGATCAGACTATGCTGTGTTTTTATTTGGTACCCATCAAAACAGCAGTTGAAAGGGAGCACACTCTTTGCAAGCCTAAGGGGTGATTTGGCTGGATCCCCAACCCAGCAAAGCCGAAATATTTGCATTTCAGCCCGTTTTATTCGCTAGGCTTTGGGGATCGGCCACCATTTAAGTACTTATAAATTGCCATCCCACATCCACATCCAAGGTTAAGCTTGCTCCCATAGACATGCAGTGGATGGCGTTGAGGGTTGCTGTGGAGTGCTAATTAGCATCGAGTTTGCTGGTATCGCTCCCATAGAACTCAATAGGGTCGAAAATGTGCCTGTTCTGTTCTGCCACAGATCTTTAAATATGGATTTCGAAGTAAGGCCTGGATTCAACTTGTGTAGAAGTCCCATTAGTCCTGACGGTACTTCTTTGCACAGACGAAATAAGGCTGTTACATGCTGCCAACGCTCCTCCCTCTGTTAAGTCGAGAATAAAATTCCATCGGATTCAATGGAAACAATATCTAACTAAAGGGTTTCAAGACAGTCTGCTTCCTCTCCAACCTTACTATGAAAGAGACTGCAGTGAGTTCAGTGGATCTCTCTCCTAAAAAGAAACTTCTAGGATTTTACCTTGCATGTAAAGGGATGTACTCAGGCGTAAACATACAGAGTATCTATTATGAACCCTGGTATCTGGAGAAAGCTTTTACAAGGCCTTTCCTTCTCCAACACCGTTACACATTTCACAGAGAGGCTTAGATTAGGAACCTAGATATCTTCAGTTGGTATCTTTCTAGGAACTGGGATTTAGGTTTTAAAAATAAACTCATTTGTTCTCCTCTGCCTACCGAGTTCTTGAAGAACTTTTTGTGCCGCGTTAAAAAAAAAAAAAGCCAGCTTCAAGCCATGGATGGAGTCCAGCTCTGGTTGTACTGCTTGCTTCTTGACTGACAAATGTGAAAACTGCACGAGACAGACGCCTCCCTGGCCCGCAAAAAAAAAAAAACCTGGATCCTTTGACTGGCTTCATCTGGAAAAGGTCGGAAGGGAGGCAGAACATATGTATTATAGGCCTATTTTCGGCAGGCCCTGGTGGGCCCGATCCAGTCAAGGCGAAGCACCCAGGCTGCAGTTGAGCTCACTGCCGAGGACTATGAAGGTCGAAAAGAAGAGCGACTTTGGACAGAAACCCTCCTGCGGATGTTTAAAGTGAACCTTTAAACGTGCGTGGAGTTAAGTGGATCGGGCCCATTCTGTTCCTTCCGACCGCAACCATGGAAATTAGGGCTCCTTATGGCTATGAAATTATACTATGGAACCTTTTCTTGGACTCCAGACTTGGATCCACAAAACATCTGGTATTAAATTCTTGAAAAAGAAAAGCACCCCATTCGAATACATATACAGTATTTACCTACTTATGTGATTTGGTGTGATTTGAGGTTTTTTAACCCTACTTTTCCGTTTCCAAAGTCACCTCGTAAAGGTGATAAACGAGCTAAAAAAAAAATATTTTGCCTCCAATCAAAAACCAATGACGAAGTAACTCCTAAAGTGGGAAATGTAGGGAAAAAATCGATCACACGTGGAAGGCAGTAACTATCTTCGAAATTCAGCGGGGCCTGTTGTTTTCAACGTGATAACTATTAAAAAGGAGGCGTCGCCCTGTAACAGTTCCTCTTAATTCCGCTCCCACCCGAAATAACTTTACAAGAAACGAATCCCAGTGGGAGTTCGTAGACGCTGCAGACGCCGGTTCCCCGCATGCAGTTCAGAGAGATTTGAGCCCTGGCTGCAGACGAGGTTAGGCTGATGTGGTGTTAGTTTACTTAGCATTTCGATTCTTAAAAACGCCTGGCACAACTTCTACCCCAGCCTTAGCCAAGCTGTCCTCCAAATATGCTGAACTACAACTCACACACTTCCGTTTAACAAAATCCCATTTATTCTTCTCCCACTAAAAGTGCTGCTGTATCATGGATCTTTCCTAGTTCGCTTCCTGTTTTCCTTCTTCAAATATCCGAATCCGCGGCATCCTCCTCGTTGGGATACAGTTACGGGCGTGGAGGAGGAAACTTGAGGGCATTATTCCCCTCCCCCCAAAAAATAATTCTGCGCCTCAGTAAAATGTTGCTTTAATTTCCCCCGAATTTCCAACATTGCAAAGAATGAAAAGCTCAAAATCAGAACTCTTTCTGTTTGCTGTGTTCTCAGTCCCTTGGGAACTCTGCCTATCCCATTGGATGCTTAAACTGTATTTCTAAAGGCGCAACTGAAGTTTTAAGTTACTGCAGTGCTAGAAATTTGGGGACAGAAGGAAACTTTCATTGGGGATCCGTTTTGCCTCTTCCTCGCATCTGCATCCCTCTTCCTCCTCCTCCTTTTGTTGTTTTGTCATCATCACAACCACTACTACTGTTTCCAAAATATCGAAAGGAAACGAGGACTTTGTAGTCCCTTGGTCTTTAAAAGAGCATTTATAATTTTGCGTTCTGCCTCTATAGTCTGATCTCTCTGTCACCCTCGGTTGTTTTCGGAGCACCCTCATACTGTACGCCACAGATGGCAAAACATCCCTTCCTGAATAACTCTTAACAACCCTCGCTTTCTGTGCTTACCTTAGCCAGGTCTAGCCGAGTTCAGAGGGGTTGTCGGTACTGAGAACTTCGCAATCCCCCCCCCAACCCAGGGGCTGCTTTCGCTCTGTCCTTGTGAATGATCTGGAGAAAAGACTTTTAGCCCTTTCCCATAAAATACGGAAAGTTGAGTTTCTCTTGGGGTGGGGAAAGGACACCTGAGAGCTTGGCTTTTTTTTTCACTGCAAATTTTCGGGGGGTTTTCCCCCCAGTGCAACTGGCCATGCTGGCTGGAGATTCTGGGAGGTGTAATCCAAAAAATACCCGCGCGCCCTCTTCAATGAATGAAGATGAATGCTCAATAGGGAAAGCAGCGTGGCTCATTGAGACTGTGGGACTGAGGAATCTGTGGCCCTCCAGATCCTTTTGGACTACAGCTCCCATCACTCTGCTGACAGTTGGTCATGTTGGTTGTGGCTGATGTGTATGGCAACATCCAGAGGACCAATGCTTCTCCAAGCTTGGTTCAGACAACTACACCTGTGACTGTCAGACTTTCTACCTGGATATGGAATCATCACCTATATGAGAAGATAGTCACATGGATTTCAGAATGGAATTCTTTGTTCAGAGATAGAGATACCTGGCACAATAGATATACCTGGCACAAATAGTTGGAACTAGATGGAATAGCTACTCCATCAACAGCTTCCTTGGGCCAGGTTGGAGGCACAAAGTGGAGCTGGTGGACTTTGTGTATCTTTGCTCTGACTCACTATGACCATTCATTTGTCTAATGTGGGAAAATCGCATGAAATCCACTTCCTACTGCCAACTGGAGTTCACACAGTAGCTCAGTTGCCAAACGATAAACTAACACCTGTGTAAGTCCCATTGATTTAAAGGGTCTACAGTTAGTCTAGCAATTGGATTTAGGCCCTGAAGGCCTAGCTCAGCAAATCACTGGAAGATTCAAGCAGCATATTTATACACCTGTGTATGAAGGGTGAAACATATCTATAGCTGTTCAATTAAAGTTTCTGGTTCCACCATCCTCAGGTAAAGTATTTGGGATACCAATGAAAGCTGAGGACCAAAGTAACAGTATTAAGAAAGCTTCAAGACTAAAGATTGGGGGGGAAATGACATACACAAGAAAAGGGGTTTGCCCCCTCGCTTTGTTTTTTAAAGAAAAGAGAGAAATTCCTAATTAAGTCTATAGGATATTAAGAATCCTCTGTCTCTACACCCACACGTCTTTCTTCCTTTTAATACCCCTGGATTTGATGACTTCCCTATAAGAAATAGGTATGTCCAGGTCAAAGTACCACTGGCAGCAACATATGCAAGGGCATCTCCATAATACAGAGCGGAAAGGGAGAAGATGTCAATGAAGAACGCAGTTATATGACTATGGGGAGCACGCAGTGGGAGCTGGAGTTCAGAAACATCTGGAGCACCAACATTCTACACCTCAGCCACAACCCGTTTCATCAAGCCTCTCTCCTGGCTATTGAGGAGAGCTGACTTTTCACGCCTTGCAAAAGCCACCAGCAAGCCCCTTTCTTAGGCCATTTCCGCACTAGCCTGTTACAGCGCTATTATTCCACTTACAACAGCCATCGGAATCCTGGAGTTTGCAGTTTCCAGAGGGGCCCCTCCCGAAACTGCAAACCCCAGGATTCCATAGGATGTTGCAACTGGAATAATAGCTCTGTAACAGTCTAGTGCGGAAATGAGCGGAGTCTTAGCCAACTTCCAGATCTAACCAGACTTCTTACTAACGACGGTAAGAAAGCCACTAATCAATAACTCTGTTTCCTTCTCGCTACCCAGCTATGCTGTGTTTCCACGTTAATATTTCCACTTTAACTGCTATGGAATCCAGAGATTTGTAGTTTGGTGAGGCATTGGGGCTCTCCATATACACCCAAAAAACTGCAAATTCCAGGATTCCATAGGATGTTGCCATGAAAGTTAAAATGGAACATTGTGCTATAATTGTGAAGTATGAGACTCGTCTCTGTATCAGCACCAGGGTCAATAAACTAATTACCTCTGGCAGTACTTTCTGCCTTTAACTTCCCTGTGACCTCTAGAGTCCCAGCCACAGCCATGTGTGTTACGCCCTTTTTACACATATACCTGAAATTCTGGATAGTGCTTCACCGGCGTTTGATGAAGGGGGCTATATTCGAGGAAAACCTCAAACGAGAATAAACTGAAGTGCAAAATCCACAAGATGGGCAACGCCTTTATTAGGATAACGCTGCAGGTGGGCTTGCTATTTGGTTTTATCCCTATACCGCAACCCAGGCTTTTTAATATAGGTAACACTTTTGTTGGTGTTTAAGGTGCCCACGGTCTGCTTCCAACACATATATAAAAAACCGGTTTATTTGAAAAGCAAATCCATCCAGGTAATATCCATTCCTGATTACAAACGCCAGGGATGCCACTTCCAGGAGTCTGAAAATACAACAGACCTTCCCCCGAGATTTCGACCCAGCGAATCCGTATCTTGCCCTCCCAAATCATCTAATGCTTTGTTCGGTTCCAACGGTCCCGGTCCGGTCCCCACTTGGCAGTTATAAAAAAGACAGAAGAAAGAGACAAAATGTTAACCTGTTGACTCAAGACTCACCGCACGGACTTAATCCGGAAGGTAGTATTTATTGGCTGCAACCCTACACATCTTTACTCATAAGTAAGTCCCGCTGGGATCAGTTGGGCTTACTCTCAGTAAGTGTATATACAAGGATTTTGCAGCCCAGTTCTCTTTCTAAAACATCTGTATTTGGTAGAGGTGGACAGCAATGGGAAGTTAGGGGGCACTAACCTCCCCAGGAGACCCTAGAGGGCCACATCTCTCCCTCCCAAAAATATTTAAAAATTGCCTCCACATGCCGGCGGCCCGCACTTTGCCAACGCTTCTGCATCATGTGGCTTGTTTATGGTGTGCCTACCTCATGTATAGCCTCAAATTCTAACTAGGCTTTAAGTTTCCCTATTTAAAACAAATCCTAGACCCCTTAATATAATCCTTTTTTAAGCTTACCATCCCTCTCTTCTTTAGGACCAAGCCCTGCTGAACTTAATGGGACCTACTTCTGAGTAGAATGGCACTGGAGATATTATTGAAACCTTTATCTTGGCTCACAACATTCCTTCAGGCTCAGCTGTGTTGCCGAGAGAAGCCGAAGCTGAACCGTCAGATAAGGTTCCTTCTGCCATTCATTCATTCTACGAGAGGCATTAGCTGTGAGTGTGACAGAATCACTCGAGGATCCAGATTTTACAGCGCTGTGCGTTTGTGTTTTAAGACTAATAGATGTATCTCCATAGATATGCACAGAAATACACCGAAAGTGTATTTCCCCACGTGTTAGATTTCCGAAAGAGAAATTTCACATTAGCGTTTCTGCCCTAAACACATTTTCTCTGAAGTCAATCTTATTGGCTGGTTTTGTGCGGTTTGGGGGAGCTGGAGGAGTTATCTTTGAAGAATTACCGTAACTTTCAGTTTTAATTTTAATTCCCAGTTATACTGATCATCGCTGCAACACAACCAGGTGCGATTATACTTTCATCTCACTGGCTTGCAGTTAAGAATTCATCCCGGAGGACGAAGGGGCCGAGACAAATACTTGTGGGAATGGACTGCCCCCCATCCATCCACCGGACTTATTTTGTAATATTTTTTTCCCCATTCTGTTGTAGTGGGAAAGGTTCGTTGTTCTAAAAGGAGGTTGGATGACAACTTCTCAGGCCATCCGGCCTTCAGCGGTATATATTAAGGATTTGGAGTAAGGGAGCCTTGATGGCTCTTCGAACTCTATGGCCATTTCCACATTAGATTGTTATAGCGCTATTATTCCACTTTCAATATCCTATGGAATCCTGGGGTTTGCAGTTTCGAGAGGGGCCTCTGGCCCCTCCCGAAACTGCAAATTCCTGGATTCCATAGGATATTGAAAGTGGAATAACAGCGCTATAATAGTGTAGTGTGGAAAGGCCGTATAATTTTGTGACCTATCATTTCCAGTAAATTTAAACGTACTGAAGCCTGTTCCTGTCCATTCAGAAGTAATTCCCACAGCTATCAATAGGATTTACTCCCTGTCCCAGATGAGTGGGCATGCTAAGGTTGCTTATTCCAACCATATTTACCCTACAATACACTTCCTTTCAAATAAACAGGCAAGTGGGATTCAGCTGGCTTGATCAGAAACCATTAGTAGTAGAGGCTGTGCCATATTACTCCTTGTCTTACAAATATTTATAGGCCCGCGCGCCTTAGATTAAGGCAACTTCTAAGCACAATGTACCACCAGACAGACTTATTTCAAGCTTTTCGAGGGAATTAATTATATTTAAACGCAGTTGCATATAGCCAACCTATTTTTGTTACTGAGGATATTAAAGACAGAGGACAACTTCTCTGCAGTATATGAAAATCACAGGGTCGCTATAAGTCGATAGGGGACTTGAAGGCACATAATTTTCATCGTAGTAAAAGAGAATGTTTAGCACTTTTGGAAAGACTTTCAGCCATTTAATTTTCTTAACTCAAATCGAAACAAATTTTGTCTACAAACTTCGCTTTCAATTATTTCTTTTTTTAAAGTGGTCTGCTCATAAGGGGAAACGGGGCTATTGGTTCCCTTTCTTAAGAAAAGCAAGCGTTGGGGAAAAGAAATTGAGTCCAGGCAGAGAAGCCGGCATGGGACAGTGGGTTGGATTAGGACTCTGGATTAGGACTCAATCCCCTCTCCAGCACAGAAACCCACCAGGTGACCTTTGGCAAACCGACTCTCTCTCTGTCTCACCCTCACCCTCAAAGAAAAGAAAAAAGCTAAGCTCCAAAAACCAGAGTCATCAAAAGTCGGAGCCGTCTTGAAGGCACCTAACAGCAAAAAAGGAGACAAAGAGGTAAATCTTGCAGGGCTTTTCCAAGTTATCCCAGGACATTCGCACTGTTATAGCACTATTATTTCACTTTCAACATCCTATGGAATTCTGGGATTTGCAGTTTAGGGAAGGGCATTTAAAATTCTCGGCTATTGTGCTCTTTGGCCTCCGTAAACTACAAACCTCAGAATTCCACAGGATGTTGAAAAGTGGAATAAAAGCATTATAACACTGTAGGACGGAAATGGAGCCAGTTCGCTCTGGGGTGAGTGAAGTGAGGCCTCCCAAGACCATTTCTGCGCCCCCAATCCCCCTCCCATTGTTGCCCACCTCATCTACACTGCCTTGCCTAGTCACACAAAGCGGCGTAACAAATTTAACAACCCATTTATTTACAATCCTTTTCTCTCGTTCACTTCTTCCTCCAGTGCAGTATTTCTTGGCCGGATTATACAAAGCAACACATTTGGCAAGGACTTGGTGGGTGGCTAGGGGGTGGTAACATACTTCACATTGTGAATGGTAGGAGGGGGGCTTCGGCAGATCCGGGTCTGGAGAGGTTAGAAGACACATGAGAAAGAGCCGTTCTTCCACAGCAACGTGTGGAAGAGATCTTCCCGTGGCTAGATCTGCAGTTCGCTTCCTAATGCATAGTTTTTGCGCAAGGCTTGTCGGATCGCGGTCTCCCCTTAGCTCGATACTCTCTCGGGGCTTGATACTCCGCATTCTCCTCAGCCGGGGTAGGTGCCTCTGAGCCCTCCACTGTCCACCCACAGCAGAGGTTAGTACCCCACGTCGGCCCGCAGTTAAATGACGGTCGCCTCTGAACCCACCTCTCTCCACCTGAAAGCAGGGTTTGCTATTACTCTTCTCCCCCATCCACCCGCAGTTTCGGGGTTATTACTACGACTCCCCAGTGCCCGAGGTGGGGCAGTGACTCGAAGGTGGGGCTATTGATGGCTTCCCAGTCAGGCAGGCAACACCCTGACGAAGGAAGGCAGTCATGGGGAGTCCCGGAGACAAAAAGAAGGCTCGGGGCACCGCAAAGGCTCTCTGCTTTGGTCCGGGGCTGTGAGAACCGAAGGCGGTTCGGGCTGAACGGCAGCTTCTGGGGCGGGCGGGTGGTGCAGTTCCTGGCTGTGTCGCTGCAGGGCCTGCTCTGCGGCGGCTCCAGTCTCAGTCCTTTCCACGTCGCTGCCGGGCTCGAGATCCAAGGATTCGGACTCGCTGCTTTCACTCTCCCCTTCGGAGCGGCTGGGACTGCGCTCCCTCTCGGTGGTCGGCACAGCGCCTCCTGCAGCCTTCTCCGCGGATTCCTTCTCTTTGTCCTTCTGCGCCTGCGCCTCTTTGGAGTGCCGCCACTTCATGCGCCGGTTCTGGAACCAGACTTTCACCTGGAAGCCAACACAGAGGAAGGACACGGACCGTCAGTGGGTGGGGAAGTCAGACTCCGTTTCCACTGGCATTCCCTTCTCCCCTCGCCCGGTATATCATCAGCGGTGGTTTCCCACTTCCACCCTGATCTTCTTATCCGCATGCAGCAGAATAAAATCACGAGTTTTAATCATTCACATTATTATTTTTTAAAAAATGAAACATTCTAGTCTATGCACCAGAGGAAAGAAAGCTAATTGTAATCGCAATTTTTAAAACCATAAGACACATTATCCTGTGTTTGTTTCAGGTTTTCTGAGACTAAACTAAGGAAATAGTTAAAACTGTCATCATTTCTTAATATAGAAAATTCATATAAGGCTGCAATTCTGTACACATTTTTGGGAGGAGTAAGTCTTGTCCAATTCAGTGCATCTTACTTCTACATAGGCATTGTTGTTGTTGGGTGCCTTCAAATTCTTTCCGTCTTATGGCAACACTGTCACGGGGTTTTCTGGGGGCTGAGAGTGTGTGACGCTCCCAAGGTCATCCCAGTGGGTTTCCATGGCCCAGCGGGGAATCCAACCCTGGTCTCCAGGGTCGTAGTCCCCCGCTGGAACCATAAACTACGCTGGCTTTCTTTGTATAGATGTGCCTAGAATTATTGGTGTAGTAGCTGAACAACTGTAACTCCAATCCATCTTGCACACTTCACACCCACTTATAGGGGCCTGTCTGGTCTTGGAAGCTAAGGTCAGCCCTGGTTAGTACATGGATGGGAGACCCCCCCCCAAGGAATACCAAATGCTGTAGGCTATATTTCAGTAGAAGGAGTGGCAAAACCACCTCTGGGGATTCCTTGCCTAAAAAAACCCTTTGAAATTCATGCGATCGCCATAAGTCTACCCCTGACTTGAAAACACATATACACACACATGTATGCCTGTATTTGAAGCACCCCTGTGTACAATCGCACCCCTACCGTTTCACCCAGCCCATTTGTTCCAACCAATCGGGGCATGCCTCCATTCCCCCTTCCTTATTTTCTGCCACCACCACACACCTACAAGGACTTAATGCCCGGGATGGACCGATCTAGTAAGGTAAGGCCCCCAAATCCTTATGCAATAATATTCCACTACACTAAATGCGGATTTACATTACTAGGGGAAAAAAAATCTGGAACAGATCTGCACTGTATAGTCCAAGATGTATTGCTGGTTTCCTTTAAAAAAAAAACTCGTAAAGAATTAAATTGGGAAACGCTTATAAAGGAGAAAGAGAAAGATTTTACAACCGGCCGTAATGACGCCCTTTTCCCAGTTCCTATTTAAGTCTATTGATACCTTCCGCAATTATGTGGAAGTATTTCACATTTCTGCTTCCTAAGAGGCTCGCAGCACAAGACTGGAACCATTCTGTAACATCCAGCCTTAGATGGATTCCAAGGCGGATCTCCTCGGAATGAGCCTTGCCAACAAAACCCTAGGAGAGACTCTCTGGGTAAATCGGAGCTACCTTGAAGGCACATAACAAACAAAGCGCACAGTCCATAGCAAAATTGCAGGGTCCCCCCCTCTAAAACTACCGTGGAACTCAAGAGGTTTATTATTTTCCGAGCGATCCCCTCATCCCACCTGCGTGCCCCCGTCGAAATGAGCGGGACCCGCTCCCCAAAGGGAAAGAAATACGACCGGGATCGAAGTGTTAATCGGCGCGTGTTTATTCTGGCAAAGGAGCGGAAAGCCCCCGGGGCGGCAAAATCGGCCTCCGTTGGCGGCGGAGGCCGTTTAGACTTCCAACAGGTTTAGGTAAATAAACCTAAAGCACTTCCGCTTCCCAAAAAGTGCCTATCAGAACCGAGGATATTGTGCGCCTCCCGGTACTTTCCGAGAGCGCACAGGCAAGCGCGGGGCTGGCCTTCGGCGGCGCCCGGATCGGGCGCTTTTAAACACAAACAGCATTTTGAAAGAGCTGTTGCTGCTCTAGTTTGGTGAGTACTTCGCAAGGATTTTTTTTTCCTTTTTAAACATGGCACTTGAATAAAAACAAGGATCCTGGTGTTATGGGGGCGCAAACCTGACCTATACGTCGTACTATGGGTCCTACATACTTTTCTGCAGGATTGCCCTCTGGATGCCAAAGAGGTGACCACGCTAAAATTTGGGAGCTTCAAGACCGGTTGTTTTCCTGGGGAAAGTTTAAGGCTGGACTCCTGCACCCCTTTACCTATGAATAAGCCCTGGCAGTTTCCTTTATTGGTGAATGTTTCGTGCATATTCGTGGATGTGAATGGGTGGGATTGTATCATATAGGATAGGTAGGTGTAAGCCCGCACAAATACACACATACACACACACACATATACAGGGCAGACTAAGCCTTTCGAGTCTGTATGCACTGGCCCTAGTTCAATACAGAGCTTTAAACCGTCCATACCCAATGAAACTTATTTCATTCATTCAAGTAAAATCCTCCGTGTTCAGTAGGACATACGCAAAGTAAATGGATGAGATGCTACGAGTAGATATAGACATATATCCCATCTTGCTGAGTATCTTAATCCGCTATTCACAGCAGACATGTTTACTCAAAAGTAAGCTTCTTCTGAACACTAATTTTAACTGGATCCAGCGGAGCCGACCTACATACTGGCAGCTCAGGCATTCGCAAAGTCACACATAGGCAGACATGAATTGCCTACCAGGGTATAGCTGGCGGGGGGAGATAAAACGAGGGCATTGCCCCCAAATAAGAATTCCAACACCCCCCGTGATTTTTTTTTTCAGTCTCTAAAGGTAAACCGCAATTAGAAATATTGCACTGTTCAGACTCCAGAGAAAAGGCGCAGGCAAGGTTACCGAGCACAGCAAATACGAGTTAAGTGTGAAAGTTTTCCCTGTCTCACCTTCTGCACTACTAGAAATCTGGGAACTGAAGGATAATTTCAGGGAGTGGGGAGCAGAATTCTCTTTCGGAAGGGCAAATGCCCTCATTCTCACCCACCCGTAGTTATACCCTTGTTGCCTATAGAGGCTGAAGAAATGATAAACTGCTCTCGAGTAGGGAGAATTCAAAGGGACATGGGAGAGAGGGAGAAATAAATTGGGAAGGATAACCTTTACAGTTGCGTTAATATGAGTGAAAATAGTACTAGCTAAGGCCCTGTTATAATTTTGAGTAAGTGAAAGGAGGTTTCAAAATATCTTTCCACAAGGCTAAGCAGGGGCGCACGCACAGAAAGAGAGAGAAACATACGGTCCATTTTTTGTAAATATATCCCACCACATAAAATATTACCCTTTGAGAAAATACATGCTTCGAGTTTCTCTTCTTCTCAATGGGATTTCAAGTCAAGCTGAGATCGGATCGTTTTTTCCTCTCTTGGCTTACAGTCAACATTAGAGGAGACTTTGGAAAGCTTTGGAGGGACATCACAGAAGCTGGACTTCTCTACAACTTCTTCCTTTTAAGACTTGTTCAGGGAGAAAAGCTGAAGCCTTTTTCTGCCTGTCTCAAGACCAGCGAGCTTTTCAGCTCAGAAGAGTTTGTTTGTTTGTTTGTTTGTTTGTGGGTCGGTATTTGCGTACACAAAACACAAGAAAGAGAGAATTCTTTTTTTGCTCTTCCTTGCATCTAAGTCAGAGAAGAAACAAGCTGCCCTGATTTGGACCAGGCCTGGCTTCTTCTGGAGAGGGGAGGAGGGGGGGAGTTCCTTTTGGGGACGACAATTCCCAGAATCCGCGCTGGCAGGAGATTATGGGAGTTGTCGTCCCCCAAAGGAATTTCCCCCCAGTTCGAGAGACGGGGGCAGGACAGAAGGGGGAAAGACCCTACTAAATTCCCTTTCCTGAGCGCCCCCCCAACCCTCCCGCCTTCGTCGCCTTCCCTTCCCAGTTCACACTGGACTTCATGCCCCCGATTTTCCTCCCTCCTCCCAGCCCCTGTCGTCCTGCCTTTTGCTGGCGTTTTCCCCTTAGCAGCCAAAATAAACACGCGGGGTGTAAGGGACATAAATCTTCGCGTTAACTTCGGGACTCCCCTCCCCCCATCCACCCACTCCCGGCTGGGCTCAGTTCAGTATATCGACGTGTATTTACTGCATTACTAAGCCCGGAGCAATGTGGAAATCTCTCCTGTTAGCACCGCCGGGCTATACAAGCTCCAGAGGAGGAGGGAGGGCGAGATGGCAAGAAATAAAAACGCCCCCCCTCCGACGCCTCAAGTCTTGCCTAACTACTCTAAAGGCACCAGATCCCGTCAGATCGTGGAAGCGGAGCAGGGCCAGCCCTGGTTAGTACTTGGATGGGAGACCGCCAATGAATACCAGGTGTTGTAGGCTATGTTTTAGAGAAAGGAACTGGCAAAACAAAACACAAAAAAAACACCTCTGTCTATTAATTGCCTTAAAAAACCAGATGAAATGTATGGGGTCGCCATAAATGAACAGGCCTGAAGTCACATACCTAGGCACACACCTCTGACCACTGAGGTAGGCCTGTTGTGAATCGACTGAAGAATTGGTAGGTGGTCACCAGTGTACATGTATTGATTCCATGGCTCTATTCAAGTTGGGAGAGCCAGCGTGCTGTCGTGGTTTGAGCATTGGAGTAGGTCCCTGGAGACCAGAGTTCGAGTACTGCCCCTGGGCCACAGAAACCCACTGAGTGACCTTGGGCGCCTCACACTCTCAGCCCCCAGAAAACCTCCTGATAGGGTCGCCTTAGGGTCGCAGTAAGTCGGAAAGGACGTGAAAGCACATAAAAGCAAATCAAGCTGGGACGCAGAATAGAATTCAGGTTCTCAGCCTGGTCCTCCCAGGGGACACACTGACATATGTATATTTACTCAGCGGTAAACGTCACTGGATTAGATCGGGCTTACTCTTGAGTAAATGTTCAGGATCGTGGAGCCTTTGACTGTAAGTTCCTTGGGGTGGGGACCTGTACTTTTGCTTACCCAAGAAAGAAAGAAAAAGAGAGAAAGAAAGAATTCCTCCCTTAAGAAAACCATGTGAAATTTATGGGGTTGACATAAGCTAACAGGCGACTTAAAGGCACATACACACAGGGGTGGTAAGCAATGACCCCCAAGGTGATGTAGTATTTTGACTGCTGGGACTAGAGTTCTAGGAGATTACTGTTAAAATCCTTGCTCTACCAAAGAAATCCAAGTTCTCAGGCTCAGAGAAAGGCCATGGCAACCTCCTCTGAATAAAATTTCTTAGGAAACCCAATGGTAGGGAAGAGGTGGGAATCACTTTGAAGCCAGGTAACAAGCAGCAGTAAAAATGAGTAAGAAAGAGGAGAAACAGAAATAATAGTAGCTGTGTTTCTCTAGAAGAAGAAAAAAAGCTGTATTTGTATTTAAATCAAGAAGGAAAATTGGAGGTGAGGATAGGGTGAAAAGGGGATTTTGACCTCTAAGGCTTACTTGAGCATCTGTGAGTCCTAACATGGCGGCGAGCTGTTTTCTATCCGGTTTGGTGACGTATTTCTGGATTTCGAAGCGTTTCTCCAGCCCTTTCCTTTGGAGGTTGGAAAACACCGCCCGGGACCAAGACCGTTTCCGTTTGTAGGTTTGAGGCAGCGTGTCTTTGGTGAGCACCGCGTAGGGACCTAAGAGGGTTTCAACCGGGAGGGGAAGGAGAGAACGGAAAGAAAAAGAAGAGAAGTGAATTTAATGTCTTGACTTGGTCAAACTCAGGCCTCCCAAGCCTCCGAGTTTCCTGAGGCTAAATCTTAAAGCAGAATCTTTAGGATCCGGATTCTAACAATAAATCGACTGATATTTCAAGGGAACCCCGAACAATGCATTCCGCGTTTGCAAGAAAACACTTTACTGGCTGTTTTATATAAAATTCATCCCCACAGCCACTCATTTAATTTTTTCCAGGATTTCTTTTCAGGCTCCCCCCCCTTTTTTAGACAGAATGACTCTTTGGAGATCAAGTCTTTTTAATAAGATTCCAACCCGCTACGAAATATTCCCGTTCAGTGATTATCCTTCTTCGACTTCTCAGACTTCTACTGCTACTCTTCTGGGAGATGTGGCTTTTTTTTCCCCTGGAAGTTTGTTCCGAGCATAAATATCCCAGGCGAGGAGACACTGAGCGAAGGGAGGGAGGAGGCGAAGTCTGGTTTGCTTGCTTTCAAACCTACACATGCTCAGACTTCGGGGCCGCCTTTGCGGCTCTATTTCTACTACACGGCAAATTCATCGCCACCGTAAGGGTGCCCGAACCGTGCCCGAGATCCTGAGAAGATCAGCTTGAAAGGGAAATGAAACTTCTGTTTGAAGCCAACCGCGTTTGGTCGTGTAATCGAACACACCCACACCGGAGCCCTTGGCAGGTTTACTCGGAAGTAAGCCCCTTCGAGTACCGTGACCCTTCCTCCCACGTTAAAGAGGGACCAGGAATGCGACAGATCTGGCCTTCTCCCAAAACCCGGCGCCCTTCCTCCCAGAGGTGTTAGCTACAGTCCCCATCATCCTTGGATCGCACGCCGGCAGGTGATCGGAGTTGTAGTTCGACACATCCGGAGGGCCGCCAAGGTTAAATTAAGGCCCGGGAGCGGGAGGGAGGGGGTACAACAACCCGTGCCTGGGTTGTGTTTTCTTTAAAGAGAGAGAGGGGGGAAAGGGGGGCAGTTTTGTACCTGGAAAAGTGTCCTGAAACTGGTGCTGAACTGAATTCCTTGGGGTGGTGTTTAAGGGCCCCAGGACTCCGGAGGTGTCGTTAATGGGTTCTAGAGAAGCGAAGAACTGGCCGGCCGGAGGCTGTAAGGCGGGGGGAACGTGAACCCCACTTGGGCGGCTGGTGCTTAACAAGGAGGTGAGATCTGCGGGCGACAGGAACAAGGAGAGCTGGTTACTAGACTCGCAAGCGACGGCCTGCCCGACACCCCTCTGGATTGCCCGGGGGAGCCTGCCCGCGCAGTGATGTGCCACGAAGGGGGCGGGCAAAATGAGTGTGTTGCCCCCCAAAATAAGAATTATAGCCCCCCACGAAATATTCCTGCAATCTCCAAATTTCTATCACTGCCGTAACTTAGTGGTATGGGAATTGGGCTAGATAGGACTCTGGAGACTAGGGCCATTTCCTCACTAGGCTGTTATAGTGCTATTACTCCACTTTCAGCAACCTATGGAATCCTGGGGTTTGCAATTTAGGGAGGGGCCTGAAGGCCTCTCCCTAAATGGCGAACCCCAGGATTCCATAGGATGTTAAAAGTGGAATAATAACACTATAACAGTGCTATGGCCTAGGGTTCAAATCCCAAGTCGACCGTGAAAAGCCAATGGTGTAAGTCGTACTTTCTCCATTCCCGAGAAAGGAAAGGGCAAACCCCCTCTGAACAAGTCGTGCCAAGAAACCCCCGTGATAAGGTCGCCATAAATCGCAGACAACTCGAAGGCACACAGCAACAAATTAAGCTGCACCTTCAGCTGAACTTCTGAGAACATTGTTCAGGCATCCAAAGCAAGGGGGCAGGCAAAGTGAGGACGGGAATGCGAGCATAGGCAGAGTTCTAGGAGTGAACGATTTTGTCTGTAGTGCTAGAAATTGGGGGGGGGGGTGGAAGGAAAAGTTTAACTTACAAACTTTTTATCTGGTGGGGAAATGCTACGCCCCTACCGCAGACAAAGGGCCCTGGAAAAGGTGCTGGACCCTCCAGGACCGGGCACGGTGGGAGGGGGAGGCGGTGTTGGTGATACGCGGAAAGCAGACCCCCTCCACCCCAAAGATGTCGGTCCCCGAGGATCCTAACCTCTTCCTGGACCTTTACTCGCCCACAGCCTGCCCGATATTGGAAAAGCTTTTCGCCTTTGACGCGAATTTATGGCAAGGGAGCTCCAGCTTTCGGGACAGATTGAATTCCTCTTAACCTTTGACTTGGGAGTCAGTCCCTTGAAATCAATGAGATTCCGGTTCGGGTAAGCCCATTAGGCTCCCGATTAGGAGGATCGAATGGAGGATGAAGAGAAGGCCTCGGGGCCTGGACTGGAATCTTTCCGTAAGAGAGATCTTGACCCGAGAGATCTTGACTTTCTAAAAGAAACCTGTGGATCGGAGCCGGGAAGGTTTGTTCTGAACAATCCCCCCGCCCCCAGAAAAAGTCTAGGAATGGGCGATGGCAGAAAGAGGAAGAAAAGGAGGAAAAGATTTTAGGGCTTTGGGCAGAAGTTACAAATTCACATTTATTTGGGAACAGAGGAGAAAACAGTCTTTACAAACAGCGACCTGTTTCTCAACCACCGATTCAGAAGTTACATTTGCTGATTGTGAATAGTGTTCCAGACCAAAAGAGAAAAGAGGGTTGATCTTAATTAAGTACCACACTAACCGGTTGCAACAAAGAATTGCGTGCGACACCGGAAATACATTTGTGATAGCATAAGCTTTTCTGGATTGCAACACTTCATGCAGCCGATGAAGTGGACTGTGGTGGACGAAAGCTTATGCCATCATAAATCTGTTAACCCTTGAAGTGCCGGGAGACACCGGCTTGTTAAGAATTTTAGGAACTCGTTCCTCTTATACTCGGACAGCGGGATCCTGGATGTTTTTAACGCTTAACCATCCGTTAATGTTAACATTTACCCCAGGCAGTCTCCAATTTATGTCCAAAGGGACGAACAACCTAATCTCCTTAGAAGGAACATATTTTTTTGAGGATTTGACACCCTGGGATTTTGAGTCAAGCCATAGGTCTCACTAACCCAGGCGTCTTATAAAAACATCATCTTGTTCTCCCACAATAACGCTTTGGTCACAACGAGTTTTTGTTTCGTTATATCCTTTTTGGAGGAAGGCCACTGTCAGCCACCCTCGGCATTCAATGTCCGACGCGTTCACTAAAAGACGCAAAACTATTTTGCGTTGTGGGGTTTTTGCTTTATTGGGAATATTTAACACCGATTGCAGTCGCCTATTGGTTTGAATCAGTGGGCAAGCCTGCCTATTCGCATTAGCAATGGGATGGATGTGCCCCCAGGGCGAGTTTCTTAGCTTCTCTATCTCAACACGGAAAGATAAATTGGGGGGGGGATGCACAGCGCGACTCTACTTGTTTTTCTTCAGAGAGGAGGACCTCTGGGGTCAAAAGGACTTATCCTTAGGTTTGGGGATCGTTTAAAAGGCCTGTCGTCATGTACCAAGGAGTTAGTAGCACGACTTCTGAAGGATGGGGAAAATGGCATGCGATCAAGTGTACCTCAACGGAACCGGGGGAAATCAACAGGTCGTACTTCCAACTAAATGTGTTCCGGATGGGCCTGCTTGCCTGATTTATTCTTTGGACTCTATCTGAAACTTGAAGCAATCCGGTTACTCAACGATCCCTCCCGTTGAGCAACGCTAGAAAGGGCGCAGCTTTGGTTTCCTCCCCAGCGCCGCCCTGCCTTTTATAGCGGAACACCGGGAAACTTCAGATTTCGACTAATGGAATTACAGAACCGAGGCACCAATAAAAGATCTGAAGCAGGCTAGAAAAACGGTCACTTCTCCTTCCAAATTTGTACTTCTTTTCCACCCCACACCCCACCGTTGTAGTAATTGGGACCTGCCATTTCTGAAGAGGAATCGAAACGATACGGATCTTCCGGGCTCTTTACGTTATGGAAGTTATAGCTCTGTATCCATCTAGACGGATGGATGCTCGGATAAATAAACAAGACCCTGAAGAAGTTACTTTTTTGGGGGGGTCGATAGCTCCCAGGATCCCCCATCTTGAGGCTCCCAGCTTGGGGATTCTGGGAGGTGTAACACAAAAAGTAATTTCTCCAAGGCTGTGGGACAGAAAAATACTACAACCCGTCGTGAGGTTTGTATCTAAATCCGACAGAGATTAGGGCCATTTCCACGCTAGCCTGTTATAGGCGATTTCCGCACTAGCCTCCCGGCGGGCCCCTCCCGAAACTGCAAACCCCAGGATTCCAGAGGAGGTTGAAAGTGGAATCATCACGCTATAACAGGCTAGTGCGGAAAAGGCCATAGTGTTATTATTCTGCTTTCAACATTCTATGGAATCCTGGGGTTTGCAGTTCAAGGAGGGGCCTGAGGCACAGGATTCCATAGGATGTTGAAAGAGGAATAATAACACTGTAACAGGCTAGTGCGGAAATGGGCTAGGTTGGCACACAAGACACAAACGCCCAAAAGGGCTCGATCGGACGGAGTGGGCAGCCCTATCCGTCTCACCCCCACACACAGCCCCCCTGACACTTTGCTGTTCCTGCTACTGGACAGTTTAAATTAAACCCTAAGCGGATAAGGGAGCCTATCCAAAAAAGAGGCCAGCATAGACGGCTTCCTTCTACCTCTCAGCGTGTTGCTTTCCTTGAGCTTCGGGTCAAACTCGGCGGACAATATGCGATCAATCCCAAACTTTAAGTCTTTGCTGGACGGCGCCGGAGCCAAGCCGGGCTGGGTCTGGTGGCTCTGGGGGCCCCTGCCCGGGACCGGGCCGCCTCCGGAGGTGGGCGAGCGCTGCGGGTGCGGGTGGTGGTAAGGCGCCGAGAGAGGCGAGAGCCGGGCGGGGAAGGCGACGGCGCTGTCCGGGGCTACCAAGGGGGTCGGCCGGAGCGGCGAGGCGGCGGCGGCGGCGGCGTGGAACTGCGCGTGGGCGTGGACGGCGCCTAGATGGGCGGCCAGGCTGGCCGAGGGGGCTCCGGGCAGCCCGTCCACCCCCGAGGCCTCCCCGCCGGCGGCGGCGGTGGCGGCGTGCAGGATGTCCGCGATGCAGAAGGAGGGCTTCTTGAGCCCCGAGGGATCCAAGGAGAAGCAGCCGCCGGCCCCGCCCGGCCCCGCCGGGCTGCAATACGCCGCGGACCACAGGCTGAAGTTGGAGGCGTAGAAGGGAGCCAGCCCGGCCGTGTACATCCTGCCGCCCGGCGCCGGACCCGCGAGGCGCCGCCGGGGCAAGGCAGCCGCCCTCTCCGTCCCGCCGGCCGCCGATCGCCGCCTGCCCTTCCGCCGGCCGGCTGGCCAGCGCCGGAGACCTCAGCCCCGCGACGCCTCTCGGCCCGGGCGCATCGCGGAAGGCGGAGCGAGGCCACGCAGCCCTCCGGAGCCGGACGCGGGGAAAGACGGGCGCGTCAAACCAAATAACAACAACCCCAGACACGCAAGGCGGCGCAACGCCCCCGAGGCAGAGGGGAGCGGGAGGCGGAGGGAGCGAAAGGGGGCCGGCCCGCCCGCCCGCCCGCCCGCCGCTGAAGCCACTTCCCAGCCTCCGCGTCCTTCCCGCCCTCTAGGCGCGGCGTAAAGAGCGCAAACTTCTTCCCGGCGCGGATTGGGCCAGGGGGCGCCCAATCGGAGCGGAGGGGGTGTGGCCGAGAAGGGGAGGGGGCGCGAAGGAGAGACAAGCCCCGCCCCTCCGCGAGGCCGCTGAGGCTGCGGCTGGGGGCGCCGGGGGAGCACGTGATCGCTTTGCGTTCCCTCTCCTCCGGAGGGAGGAGGCTACCTGGCGGGAGAAGGAGGGCACCTCCGGGTATATGGTCCCTATTCGCCTACCCGGTCAAAGGACGGGGCACCAGTGAGTCAGAGGAGAGGCTAGGCTGCCCAAATAACGCCGGCTCTCTTTCGATAGAGGCCATTCCCGCGCTAGCCTATTATGGCGCAATTATTCCGCTTTCAACATCCTATGGAATCCTGCTGGGCCATTTCCGCACTAGCCTGTTATAGCGCTACGATTCCACTTGCAACATCCTATGGAATCCTGGGGTTTGCAGTTTCAGGAGGGGTTGGCCAGCCCCTCCCAAAACTGCAAACCCCAGGATTCCATAGGATGTTGCAAGTGGAATCGTAGCGCTATAACAGGCTAGTGCGGAAATGGCCCATTGAGGTTTGCAGTTTAGGGAGGGGCCGTCCGGAATAATTCCGGAAGTGGAATAATTGCGCCATAACGGGCTAGTGCGGAAATGGCCTCTGTCGCCTCCTAACGGGAGTGAAGAATCCGGATTCGTCCCCTACTCTTTCCCCTGCCCTTCCCAGGAAGGAGAGGAATCATCTCGTGGATGGTTGTTGCTGTGTACCTTCACGTTATTTACGACTTAGGGACAGCCCTAACGCGATCGTATCGCAGGGTTTTCGGGGAGCTGAGAGTGTGTCCCCCGCCCAAGGTCATCCAGTGGGTTTCCATGGCTGAGGGGGGAATCGAACTCTACTCCCCAGGGCCTTAGTCCAGCGCTCCAGCCGCTCCAGCCCGCATGGAAGTTTACCTCGGGTGTATTTAGCAAAGGCACAACTCCTTTCCAAATTGATCAGAGAGAAAAAAAATATTCCTACGGCCGTCCCCTACACGTTTTCCTCTGGCCCAGTCCCATTGGACTCCATGGGAGTTTACTTCTGAGCAGAAGGACACAGAGAGTCAGTCCCCCTGTCGTGCGGCTGAGGTTGGAGGGAGTTTCCCAGTAGCCTGGTTCTGGAAATGGCAGGGCTTTACGAATTCTCTTGCCCGAAGGGAGAGGGACCACACTTGGTGGAGCAGCGCGTGCGTCTCACGCCAGGAATCCCAGGTAAATCCAGAATAGACCTCTCCCTTGGGAGGGGCTAACCGGGGTCAAGTCTGCTGCCAGATCTGCAAATGGCCTCCTTTCAGGCGTGGTTTGGCGATGGATTCCCTCACTGGCAAAAGGTTGGACTTGATGACCTCTAATGCCATGACTTTTATGAAACCCTAGAGAGCTCCTGCTGAAGGATGTAAGAGCGGACACTACTAGGCTATATCAGCCAGTGATATAAAGCAGGATCGCAAGACACACAGCAAGAGAGTACGTCCCAAGGGGGAAATGTTAAGCGTTGAACTCAAACATTTTCTGAACACGAAGAAGACAATGTGCCCCCATTAATAAAGGGGAAGGAGAGATCTGACCCCTCCACTAGGACCAGGATTCCTCCCAGAAGAAAAATGTATTTGTGTTTCGCTTGATTCAAATCAAGGACAGGGGGTAAACATGTCCATGCTCCTCCAGTCATATATACACTTTTATTCCAATTGGGCTCAGTTGGATTACTTGCCAAGGAAGTATGTCTGAAATTACAGACCCTGCAGAATATGCAATACATCGAGGTCACCATCCGTCCAAAGTTACGCTTCTCGGAGTTCAGTAGGAGAGGATTAATCAGTGCTTTAAAAATCTCATTGCAATTAGTGCGGGACTTTCTAATTGCATTATGTCCTAATTTTACTAATGCCATAATTAATTATACAAAATTACGGTATATATGCAGTTTGTTTGCATTAATTCTAGCTCCTAGTCAAGATGAGATACTCTCCCCTTGAACGAAATGATGGTGCTTAAACATACTAGAAACGGCGCTTCATTCACACGGGAACTATACAGTTTCGTGGTAAAAACAGAAGTTTTTCTTCAATTGAAGACAAAATTATCCCTTTGAAGTCTGATATCCCAAACGTGGGCAAAGCGTTAGGAGAACAGACCACGCTGAAATATTCAGAGAGATCAGGCTGTAGGGAGTTGCAGGGTTGCCGTCTGATTGACCACTTCGACATTTATCATTTTTGTAAATGCTACGTCCCTCCTAAACAGGCTACTTAGAAGAAGTTCGTTTTACATTCCGTAGGATTTATCGAACTGCCTTAAGGATCAGGTGGAGATGAATGAGAAGGATTTACATTTCCGCCTTTATGATAAGAAATGGCAAGATCTTCTGTCCAGCTTGTAGAAACGCAAACATAAGTCAACTACCAGCAGAATCCAGGTTGTTGCGTTTTTCCACTGAATTAACAAGAAAGAACCACATCTTTAGCTGACATCTAGGAGGTTTAAAAGCCGGGGGTCATGCATTATTATTATTTTTGTTGTTGCTGTTGTTATTCTGTGCCGTTAATTTAATAGGAAAGAGCTGCATATCTCACTGACATCTATGGGATTTAAATGGAGCGTTGCTGGTGTTGTTATTTCATTTATTCAATAAGAAAGAGAGACATGCCTAACTAGGATCTTGTTCTTATCTGCCTTCAGGTCGTTTCGGATTTATGGCAACCGTACCACGGCGATCCTACCACGGGTTTTTTTCCAGCAAGATTGGTTCAGAGGGGGCTTGCTCTTGCCTTCCCCTGAGGCTGAGAGAGTGTGACTTGGCCAAGGTCACCCAGTGGGTTTCCATGCCTGAACGGGGATTTAAACCCGCGTCTCCCAGAATATAGTCCTGCGCTCAAACCGCTATACCATGCTGGTTCTCCACTGACTTAAAGACAGAAGTAACGCAGTATTATTACTTCCGTTATTATTTCATTGATTTAATAGGAAACGGGTACATGTCTCACTGGCGTCTGTGGGATTTAAATAAACTTAGCTATGGTTGAATGGGCTGGATTTTAAAAGAACGGGTTGCTACATACAGAAGAATGACTGGGTAGCTCTGAAGCATCCGTGATCTCCATTTTGTCGGTGTTATCCAAACGGCTCCTAAGGCACCAGTTGAAAGATTTCGAGCCAGCCGAAAAGAAGTCCCTCAATCAAGATGCCGCTACGAATCTCGGATGCTATGGAGAGATATGGTACCTGGAGCACTAAAGGCATTTCGTGAGCCTCATGATTAGATTTTCAAAATGCCAGAGCTGATGGCGCTGCATTCTTAGCCAGTTCTCTGTTTTTCTTGGAGTTGCTCCCCTGCCACCAGCTTGTTCGTTTCCCTCGACATTAAATCCGCACCTGGAGTGAACTGAAGGGGAGCGGGGCGGGGGTCGTCGGTGCTCAGCTGACTATCGAGTTAGATTCACCTCTTGCCCATAGGGGATCGAGCTCTCCCCCGCCATATAAAGTAAAAGTATCCGCACGTGATGATGAGAATCATCACAACCAGTACATGCTTCTCTGGGAGTGTAAATCCCGCTTAATTTAATTCTTTGGGACTAATGAAGCTCAAGACCAGGTTGCATGAAGATGTCCATTACCATTTGGCAAGTTTAAGGCGCAACATGAAAGCGTTTTACGCGCTACAGGGCGTGTTCCTCCTTCCTGGGTGAGCCGTAACGCGATTAGCAGTAGTTAGAAGGAAAAAAATGGGTTGCGTTTTTGGAAAGTTGCTATTCGTTACTCAGTGATCTATTAACCACTCTACCTACATATCTATTTTTCTACCTTTCTCCTTCTACCACTTATAAAATGATCTCTAACGTTATACAGCTAAAACCCAATCCATTTTTAGGCTGAAATTCCATTCCAGCACTAGACTGTTATAGTGCTATTATTCCATTTTCAACATCCAACATCCTCAAAGGCCCCTCCCTAAACTGTAAACCCCAGGATTCCATAGGATGTTGAAAGTGGAATAATAGCACTGTAACAGCCTAGTGCGGACACTCTCTTGAAAGGCTCTCTCCTTGCAACTATCAATTCCTTCTTCGAGAACGTTTCAGTGCAGATCAATCTCATTGCAGCACAAACTCGACCCATTCGGTACCGGGCTCCTAAGCATGGCCGCCTGATTTCGACGGAAATGCCCCCTCGTCGAAGGAGGTTTACGTCATATCCTGAATCCAAATTATCCGACCTCATCGAGTTCATGCAGGAGAGAACAGCGACCCAACCCTGTCAGTTTTAAAATGCCCAGCTCACAAAGAGATATATAGGAAGGCTCCACCTTCTAAAAGCCCAACAGGCAAAATATAAAGGGCAGGATTTAATAAATATCAGCTCTCTCCAAAACCCAGTTGAAAGGAAGCAGGATGGTCTTCGAGGAATCCTAAACATAAATCTAAATTCTTGCAACGCCAGGGGCTTTGCTTCCACGAATAGGCGGTCAGGCTCGAATGAGTTCATATTGGCTTAGTAAGTGTATTTCCTTGGAAGTTAATATTCCTCGGTCTGAATTACTAATCCAACTTGGGAGTCAATGCACCTGAAGTTAGCTGCAGTTTGGAATCACTTCACGTGAAAGCTTCCCTTCCAAGTAATTATAATCGAGGGTAAGGGTCCAGCAAACGTTATGTATGCTGGAATTCCCTTAGTTTCAATGGCAAACGTCGCCAGGCAAAAATCCTCGGGCATTTCCCTCTGAAATAGAAGAGATTTTTCTCTTTGAATCATGTCTGGGAGACATAGGTTCAGAAATGCTAAGAACTAGGAACTTAATCAGTGTCCTGTAGTCTGTTCCTCTCCACGACGGTCAACGGAAGATCTGCAGTTGAGTTCAACAGTATATAAAGTATTAACTTATAAAAAATTATTTTAAAAAATCGCTGCTAGTTGTAGGAGGCTGACTGGGTTTCAGAGAGGAGAAACAGTCCTGAATCATGTTGGTGAACGAGATGACGGAGGCAGAGACTGAATCTAATAACTCAGACTGGCCAAATGAGTGGAAATTAGCATTTGAGGAAATCATCAGCTTATTTATTTTTAAAGCGAAATATGCTTCCAGAAGTCATCGGGCTTATGATGTCTATTTCTCCTCCCTAAGAAAATAAAATAAAATAAAACCTCCCTTCCCAGAACTATGCCTTTTAAAATCACATTGATTCTAAACTGCTAGAATTAGGATTAATAATGAAACTTTACTTCCAGATAAAGGGCTTCAAAGTAAGGTCACTGTTAGCATCTTCACGGAGAGTGATTTCATACCCAGTGTTTTTGGGTGTGCATACGTCAGTCTCTTCTATTTCTTTTTTTCTCTTCTTTTTCGACATGAGATTGTTTTATCTGAAAGGAGGAAAAACTGCAGGCGAAATTAAATTCCCTCTGTAGATTTTTTTGTTTTAAATCCGTCGAATACATTTATTTTATTTTAGCCTCGTTTTTCCATTTGGTTCCCAAATTCTAGACTCTGGCGCAAAATTCCACCGCGAGGCCTCTCTCTTTTCCCAGCCCCCGGTAGGCCGTTTCAAACGCCCCCCTCCTTTCCTTTTTTGTACTGTTTCAGACGTCTTTATGGGCAAAACGGAAAACGATCTGCAACCTATGTTGTGTATATTGGACAATGAAGGGAGGCGGGGAGCGTGTTTTGAATGACGGAAAGGAAAGATGCAAGGAGGGGGGAGAGGGGGAGAAACGCTCGATAAGCTTTTAAATTGTCTAAGGATATCTAAAAATAACCCGTAGGAAATACTCTCCCCAATATGTTACAATGAAGACTTTGACCTAGGGTTGAGCCTTATGGAACGGCAAGGGAATGTTGCAAACGGTGAATCTTCGCCCAGTGGGAACCAGATGTGGTTGTTACCTTTTGAAAGATCCCCGCGACCCACAACCCGCCCGTGGTTATTTCCGCACGAGATTGTTATAGTGCTGTTATTCCACTTTCAACATCCTATGGAATCCTGGCCTCCCTAAACTGTAAACCCCAGGATTCCATAGGATCTTGAAAGTGCAATAATAACACTATAATAGGCTAGTGCGGAAACTGCGGAGGTCTACTTTAGTTGAGATCAGGCAACAGGATTCCAGTCATTCAGTGGTGGATCCCTCAATGCCTTCACTGAAGGGCTTGATTTCCTGCGATTACAGAACCTGCGTTCTGCATTCCCGTCATACAGTGAGTGGGACGATAGTCAGCCACACTGGTGGATACACAAATCAGTTTCATCATATTCAGCGAACGAGTGGTATAGCACAACAACAATGCAGCTTTACGCTACACAAACACGATATAGGAACTTGACCGTAATATATGTGTACACTTGGAAGAAAATCTCACTCAGTTCAGTGCAGCCTTAGATTCAGTGAGCTGTTCTTAAGTTACTGCAGGAAAGGCACACAGACCCTCACCCTGCTTTCTAGTCATGCTGGAGACAATTCTGGCCACGGATTTTTTGAGTTCAGTTCGCAGCCATTTAGAGTTCATCTCTTTGCACCCAGACCAATCTAGGTTCTGATCCTAGGACATCCTCACAACCTTTGTCTAACCACCTTTCTCTGAAGTCACCCCACTAAATGCAAGGTGTGTTCTTGCCTATTAAATAGGCATAAAATTGCAGCCCTGGAGTTCACTGAAATCCTCCTACGATTCTGCATCCCTTCTGGATGAAAAATTTCCTGTAAAGTGTGGCTATGATCGCACACTTTTGTTAGCACTCATGGGGTCAGTCTCTTGGGACTGCTGTTGTTTTTATTCTTACCATGTGCCTTCAAGTGGACTGCAACTTATGGTGACTCTGTCATAGGGCTTTGCTGGCAAGATTTATTCAGCAGAATTTTGTCATCAGGCCGTTTCACACTACACGACTTTAGCACTATGATTCCACTCTAACTGCCATAGCAACATTCAGTGGAATATTGCGGTCTGCAGTTCGGTGAGACGCTGGAGCTCTCTGGCTGGGAATTCTAAATACCCTCTCCTTTAACTGCACAGTCGGGGATCCCGTAAAATGTTGCCATGGAAGTGAAAGTGGAATCACAGGCCATTTCCGCACTAGACTGTTATAGTGCTATTATTCCACTTTCAGCATCCTATGGAATCCTGCGGTTTGGAGTTTAGTGAGGGGCCTTAAACCGTAAACCCCAGGATTCCATAGGATGTTGAGAGTAGAATGATAGCACTGTAACCAGTCTAGTGCGGAAATGGCCATAGTTCTCTAACTGTGTAGCGCAAAAGAGCCCCAAGGGTTGATTCCCTAGCAGTTTCCCTTCCAGTACTACGGTGGGAGAAGTTCTTTCTCTTTAAACAAAGACTGAACGGACTTCTTTCAGGAGTGGTGTAATTGTTCATTCCTGCATAGATGGTTCTTGGGGTCCCTTTCCAGCTCTAAGAATCTCTGATTCTACTAACCAGGACTGACATAGTTTGGCTTTCCAGATCAGACAGTTTCTCCCGCCCTCCCAGTATTTAAATCATTCTCCCTTGAAAAAGTGATAATCAAACCGGGATTGTAGCTGCCCTTCCCTTGGGCTTAAATCCTGCGCTGCGACCTGCTTATTGAACAGCAGCGCTACCTAAAGGACCGAACAATTACCTGCTGAACTTTGTGACCAACAATGGACTGCCTGGGCTTGCCTTTTTCCTCCCTCCATCCTTCAAACACCCATTCCTTTTCTGTCTCCTGTCTGTTAGAAGGCCGGTTAGAAGGCAGGGACTTTCTCAAGGCCGCATGGGGAGGCCTGGAAGAGTGAAGAGAGGGGGGAAATACTGAAGAAATAAATATAGAAACATTTGGCAAGAGGCTGCTTTAGACTGGGGACACTTTGGCTTTCGTCGCAGCTCTGGGCTTGATCAAATGAGCTGAAATAAAGAGCTTCTCAGGCCCCCTTTGTTGGTGGGTGGGTCAAGGCGCAGTCCTGGCAGAAGAGCTCAAGGGCCCTAGAAATCTGTGCAGCTATAGAGGGCAAAATGAGTATATTGCCCCCCAAAATAAGAATTCTGCCACCCCAAGCGACATTTTCCATCTGTCCCAAATTTCTAGCATTGCAGAGAGTGATCATTCGCACCCAGAACTCCTCTGCTTGCTGTGCTCCTCGCTTGATCACTCGGCTGGTACCTAAGCTGTGCATCTAAATGCCTGACAGAAATTTTAAGTTACTGTTATGTTAGAATTTTGGCGAGTGCTTGACAACTTCATTTGAGGAGGCGGAATACTTCTTGGGGGGTAATGCCCTGTAACTACCCCCATAGGTACCATATTTAGACAAAAGCACCTCAACAGCTTCCTCGCCACCTCACTGTGCGTTGGGCAGGGGCTCTCCCCACTGCGTCGGCAGGGCCTGTAGAATTCCAGTCTAAGACCACTACCAGCCTCGACGGAGTACATCAGAGGAGTTACTCGCCTAGCCCCCTGGCGATCCTAGGGGAAAACTTCTTTTTGTTGTTGCTATTGTTGTGTGCTTTCAAGGCCGATTTGTGGCGACCCTAAGGCGACCCTATCACGGGGTTTTCTGGGGCTGAGACGTGTGATGTGCCCAAGGTTACCCAGGGGAGTTTCCATGGCCAAGCGGGAAATCGAACCCTGGTCTCTAGGCTCGTAGTTCAACGCCTAGACCACTACACCAGTTGGCTCCCTACCTTTTCTTTCCCTAAAAACAGGAGCCGAAAAGGCCCTGCTGGATCACACCAATGTTCCGCCTTACCCCAGAGCTTGCAAACTTGTCTCACTAGGGGGGGGATTACACCTCACAGAATCCTTCAGACATCACAGCCACTGGGCCATCGGGGCCTGAGTGTGCTCCCAAATGAACTTCCACCCCATACCTTGCTAATAGGATGTTGGTTTCTCACAAGCAGATGCTTCTCTCGGAAGTTCACAAGAAGGCCACGGAGATCTTCGGCATCTGGAACTCCAGGGTTTGAGGGCGAACACTCCATTATTTAGCTCTCATGGCCAGCAGCTGGTAGGAGACCAGCTCTCCAAAGGGATCTGCGCTTCATGTGTCGCTCGGTTTTGCTTAGTGTACACCTGGGTTTGAGGGTGTCTCTTTGAACACACTCACACAAATTCCCCCAACCTGAGGCTCCCCAGATTTGTTCGGACTACAGTTCCCAACATCTCCAGTCAGCGCGTCGGTTGGGAGCTGTAGTCCGACAACATCTGAGGACCTAGGTTTGGAAAAGGCCGCGGGAAGGAGAAACACCAGGTGTACCTCGGTACACCATCTCGGAACAAGCAGCCCCGTGCGGGTGGTACTACAACTCGTTTCGCCTACAGCGGATTTCTGTTTATTACGTCCACTATACAGTGTAATTGGCTATATATCATAGAAAACTGGCGGTGTAACTAAGAGACAATTGACTGAGATACAGGAGAAATTTAGCACCATGATCCTAAACAATATGCTTTAAATTCCGGAGAAAATTGTCTTTAGATCCCATTCGTTTTGCACTGTGTGGGCATCCTAAAAATGACCATTTCAGGTGCAATCTGCGCCCTACTAAAGTTGTTACGAACATTTCCAGTGATTCCAAAAGGGGAACTTGGTTCTCCTGAGCGCTTTTGGCTTGGTAACCAATCGTGGAGTCTCATGACACCTTTCCTAACCTAATCGAACTTTGTGCGGATACTACTGCTTCCATCTTCCTCAAAAGTCCTACGTAATGGCTGTGCTGGGGATGCTGGGAGCTGCAGTCCAACACCTCTACCGGAGCGTTCTGGGGTTATGAGAACCTGCCGAGTCTCCTACTCGAAAAAGAGATGGAACGAGATGTAAAAAAAAATACACGGGGTCGTTTTAAAAGACAGACAGAGAACTGGGCAGACACAAAGGGGTGTATCTCTACACACGACGAAGGGGGCAAAATGACAGTAAATTTCTCCTCCCAAATAGGATTTCCGCCTCTCAAGGGAATGTTTCTTTAGTCCCCAAATTTCTAAAATTGTGAGGGGGAGAGGGAGGCAGTGAAAATCATTCACACTTCGAACTCTTCCATTTGCTACCTGCTCTTCCTACCTTCTTACACTAAGGTCATTTCCGCACTACGCTCTTACAGCGCTATTATTCCACTTCCAACATCCTATGGAATCCTGGGGTTTGCAGTTTAGGGAGGGGCCTTTCATAATAATAGCACTATAATAATAGCACTATAAGAGTGTAGTGCGGGAATAGCGTTTTAAGTTAGTGCGGCGCTAGAAATCTGGGGACTGAAGGGGCAGAATTCCTATTTGGGAGCAGAAAATCTTCCTCGCTTTCTGTCCCCTCCCCACGCAGAGGCCCGTCTTTTCCCAGGCTGGACTCCTCTCCAAACTCCCTCTCTCGGCCTCCTTCCACCGATCCCTCTGCCCGGCCAGGATAAGTTCTCCTCCGAGTTCATTGGGGACTTCTGGGAAGTCCCCCGGATGGCAAGATTAAAGGAAAGTCGCAGCTGTATATTTATGTTTTCCTTGCTAGAAGGGAATTGATTTCCTTGCCGGTGCCCCCCCCCCTTTTCTTTTCGTCGTTGGAATACACAGGGGCGGATTTGCGTCACCCCAGCAACTTGCCCGGCGAGATAAAGTTGCACAAATATTGACAAGGGAAGTGGTCGGGCTCATTATGAAAGTTTTTTCCTCCCCTCTCCTTTCTCCCCTCCTCTCTTTCTTTCTTTCTCCGGAAGAAATAAGGATTTCTGCTGGATCTTAAAATACCGGAGCCGCTTCTATTTTGGGCTCCCAATCTCGCAGGCACATCCGCTCATTTAGGCCGACTCCGAGCCTATCAAAAACAGGAGATGACCTGAACTTCGGCAAAGCCACGCCGCTTCCTGCTTATGCTTTGCTTCTCCTTGGGCACAAGGAGCCCGGAATTGGGGGAGGTGGAAGGACCGGGCCGGGGGAGGACCTGTTGGCAACCCTAAGGCAAAGCAGGCAGAGAGATCCGTTTACTCCGAAGTCAGACCCCCTTCCGTTCAAGGCCATTTCCACATTCCATTTGACTGCTATAGTGCTATTATTCCGCTTTCAACATCCTCTGGAATCTTGGGTTTGCAATTTAGGGAGGGGATATGTCCAAAGTAGGACAGTCTCAGTTTAATCATCTTGGCTTCTAGGGAAAATTCAGGCTTGATTTGCTCCGGGACCTATTATTTATCTTCTTGGCGTTCGGGGATATTCGCAGATCTCCAGCACCGCATTTCAAACGAGTTGATTGTCTTCCTATCAGCTTTCTTCACTATCCAGTGATACGTGTTTCACGACCACACATAGAAATCATTTTGTGTGTACTATAGTGTGTAGGTGTGCATAGTGCATAGAGACATATCCAGATGAAATATGTGGTATCCTGGTCGACTGAGGAACACTAGATTTTTTTTGGTGCACCTGCTAAAGAAATATGAAAAGAAAGCTATCAAGAGAAGAAGGGATTTTGCATCTTTTTGCATGATTTTGCATGATTTCTGTATCAATATTCTATTGAATACTCGTGTCAGGATTGTCTGTTCCATTGTATTTCCAGTGTCCATGTACGGTTGTGAAAGCTAGACAGTGAAGAAAGTTGATAAGAAGATAATGTGTATACTGAATATGGTGCGTATATATACACACACATACATAATATGTGCGCTATCCTGTGTGTGTACGCACAAACACATAGAAGCACAAACACAATGTACACATAAAATGTGCACTGTCCAAGGCAGCTCACCTATTGTCGTGTCATATCGTATTGTCTTGTCTTGTTCGGGCTATAAGGTGATCAGTGCATCTTGGGGGAGGCTTGCTAAATATTTCACGCCAACACACATGCCCGGGTTTGGCATTTTCCTCCCCAGCAACTACTTGCACTTGCAAATGTGTTCACAGACAACCGCCAGGACGCGGGCTTCAAGGATGCTTCGCCTTTGCTTACTTACGTGGGATGGGAGGCCAGAAGTCCTGGACCGACTGCGTAAGGGAGGCAAAATATATTACTGGGGTAATGAAGTCAGGGCATAATCACGTAACAACAATTAGATGGGGAACTGCAAAAGGGGGCTTGGGCGACGCATGCGGGATATAGCTCCTGGTGGGGGACGGGAAGTAAGAGCATGGTCCCCCAAATAAAAATTCCCCCACAATCACGTTTTGAAACGTTCCTTCAGTCCTAAAGTTTCTAGCACTGGGGAGAGACTTTGGGAATCGTTCAAATCCAAAAACATACTTTGTGTGTTCGCATTCCCTTGGCAACTTTGCCTGACTCTTTTCTTAAGAAGCGGAGTGGATTGAAAGAAAGCTTATGCTGAACTTTTCTTTTTCTCAGGCCATTTCCGCACTAGCCTGTTATAGCGCGACGATTCCACTTTCAACATCCTCTGGAATCCTGGGGTTTGCAGTTTCGGGAGGGGCCGCCCGGGGGCCCGCCCGGCCCCTCCCGAAACTGCAAACCCTAGGATTCCAGAGGATGTTGAAAGTGGAATCGTCGCGCTATAACAGGCTAGTGTGGAAATGGCCTCCGTCTCCAAGATGCTCCAGGGTTCTTTACACTCGTCTGTATTTCTGGACGCTCAATTGAAGTTTTAAGCTGCTGCAACGGTAGAAATTTGAGGCATGAAGGAACATTTTATTGGGGGACAGAATTCTTATTGGGGGCAACATCTTCAACCTCCGCCAGGTACACCTTTACTGATGTAACCCACCATTATCCCTGTCCCTGATCCACCCAGGTAATAATATAGTGCCTTTCCTTCAAGCAGAAATAGGAGTCCAAAGATTGAAGGAGGGCTCCTAGGGGAGTGGCTTTCTTATATTTTGAGTGCTTCTTTCCTATCCTATTCTTGCTTAAAATGTTTTGAATGTTTAAATTAAGGCTTTTAAATGCCTTTTTTTTCTTTTTACTGTTTTGGAATCGGCCTTGGGTCCCATTTTGCGAGAAAAGGAGGCATTTAAATAAATAAATCCTTCTGGTGCTTATGAATAACCCCACTGAATTTAGCGGAGTTAACCGCTTTCATATACTATCGGTTGTATAAGATCTAGCCAAAATTAGTGTGATCGTGCACTTCCGAAAAAGGAAAGTCCACTGCCCTCTGAGTGGACATCCAACTTCTGTTTGTGTCTGTGGCTGTGCCTTCAAATGGTCTGTCGACTTAATGGCGACCTCATGAATACCATAGGGTTTTCTTAGACAAGGGATACTCAGAGGTGGTTTGGCCAGTTCCTCCCTCTGAAATATAGCCTTCCTTAAAAGATTTCCGAAGAAGGAGAATCCACCACGCTCTCGGTGCTCAGTGGATGGACGATTCTCGTTCTTTGGAGATCTTTAAACAGAGGTCGGAGGGTCCTCTTTCAGGAGTGCTTTGGCTGCGTCTTCCTGGGGTTGGACTAGATGGCCTCGAGATACCCCCAGCTCTATGAGTCTGATCTGGGCCTCTCTTCCCAAAG